>BGPT01000507.1:23059-37685 GCA_003297045.1 Symbiodinium sp. clade C Y103 | reverse complement strand
TGCTTTGGTGCACTTCTTTCAAATTGCATCACATTGCTACTACAGTACCGTTTGCAGACAGGAGGATCAATGATACCATCGGCGCATCTTTGCGGGGGGGTGATTAAAGTGATTCCGTGTGATAATATGTGATAATGTGTTTGGAGTTTAGATTATTTTAGATTGGCGCATATTGGGGCTATGTACGTAAATATGTGGGCCTTGGATGCTCTCCAGGTGTTTGAGGGGCCATGACCAAGAAACAGATTCTTGCCTCTTGCCGCTTTTGTTCAATCCATTTCAATCTGCTCAATGTGCAGCAAAGAAAGATCAAGCAAGCAATACGTCAATAATTATGCAATAAAGCCTCCGACTGAAGCAAGCTTCTGGGCACGTTGAAGTTCTGAGCGAGCTCCCACAGTTCCTCTGTGACCTATGCAGAAAACACAATCCGCTTGGTACAGCACTTGGATGCACTTGGTAAAGCGCAAGGAATAGCGAAGATGACTTCAATAGAAACGACATCAATCTCACAAGTGCTGGTCCTGCGGCTTTAGGTTGCAGACCTTCACGGCTCAAGTCTTCCAGCTCCTTCTCAAATTTCAAGGCTTGCCGGACTGCTGCTGGCAAGCCAGCAGCAGCAAGAGCTTCAGAAGCCTGCCAAAATCTGCCAAATAACAAGTAAAAAATATTAAAAAAGGCAGCGTGTTCGGGATTGGGGTCCGCAACCGTAAATACGCCGATACGCCGATCGCTGTGTCTGCGCCGTTACGCCGCTAGGCCGATCGCTGTGTTTACGCCGATACGCTATTACGCCGATCGCTCTGTTTCTGATGCCCTACAACCAACCCCAAAGAAACCCTAAACCAACCCTAAACNGGCCGATCGCTGTGTTTACGCCGATACGCTATTACGCCGATCGCTCTGTTTCTGATGCCCTACAACCAACCCCAAAGAAACCCTAAACCAACCCTAAACAAACCCTAAACGAACCCTAAACGAACCCTAAACAAACCCGAACCCTAAACCAAGCCCAAACCCAAAATAAACGGCAATCGGTGTATCGGTGTATCGGTGTATCGGTGCGAAAAACGCTCAGCGGACCCAAATCCCGAACGCTATGACAAAGGATATAATTAAAAGGATTCTACCCCTACCTTGCACCTTTATCTGCGAATGTCTATCACACGGCAGTGGCAAGCGATGGCAAGCACATGCATTACTTGAAAAGCAGATCAAAGCAGTCNCTACCCCTACCTTGCACCTTTATCTGCGAATGTCTATCACACGGCAGTGGCAAGCGATGGCAAGCACATGCATTACTTGAAAAGCAGATCAAAGCAGTCTGTGCTACTCTGTGCGGACATGTGCCGACATTGACTTGAGCAAGGTCAGGGTAGGTCTGTGCACGGCTTCAAGATGCTTCAAGGGTCCAATGCTCGAGTGNGTGCTACTCTGTGCGGACATGTGCCGACATTGACTTGAGCAAGGTCAGGGTAGGTCTGTGCACGGCTTCAAGATGCTTCAAGGGTCCAATGCTCGAGTGATCTGAAGTGCAAGATTGATCAAGATTCTGTGGAAACTCTGCCTTCATTTCCTGAAGCTGACAATCAAGTCCGCTGAGCCTCTTGAGCGCGGCATGCCCTGGCTTCAGCTGCTGCTTGTTCAATATCCTGTGACTGCCATGAAGGCGGACTCGGTAAGTAATCAATAGGAAGTGCTCCAACGAATTGGATGACCAATGGCAATGGACCCATCTATTCAGTATGGCTTGCAATGCCGCTGCGGGTTGTCTAATCGGCCTTAAATGTTGTTGGTCGGCTTTTAGAACTCCAAGCCACAAAGCTGACAAAGAAAGCACGTAAGCAGGTACAAACAGGACACGCAGGCACAAAGAAACAGGAAGAGAAAAGAGATTGAAAATCAACAGCTTCATTTCAATACTAGCTGCCCCAGCCTCTTCCAAGTCTTTCTGAAGCGTACTCCAAAGCTTGAGCAAATCCTCTCAGGAAGCAACATGAACGAAACACGACAGAATCACAATTTCTGCACCACAGAAACCCAAGAATCACCACAAAGAAAACATATCACTACTGTCAAGGAAAAAAAAATCCACATCCGTTCCACATTGGCTCCTTCCACTGCTCAGCTTCGCTATGGTTTTTCGCTATCGCCTCTTCGGCTGCAGCCTTCCAACATGCAACTGCCGCCAACCGCCCACCGGCTGCCCAACAATATGCCACTGCAAGGGGTCTGATCATTGCAATGTCTGCGAAGTGTCTGACTTAGCAGAACATGGTCTGACCTGCTGACTTAGCAAAACTCAGCTCTCTGCCTGACACGCTGCCTCAGCCTTGGTGCACTCAGCGGCCAGTGTCTTCAACGCTTCGCCATCGAGGAGGGCGTGGCCTGGGTGCACTAATGAAGCTAATATGTATGAAAATCTTGCACCACTGCTAGGTGGGAGTTGTGTGCAATCCAACTTACAAATTGAGGAGGATCTTTGACTTCTATGATGCTCCATGGCCCGAGTGCACCACCCAATACACGTGCTCCTGAAGGATTTGCAGCTCGGCGCCTGATGACCGCCTCAAAGCTTTCACAACTAGTCTCACACTCCGAACTGTTCGATCCGACAGCCTCTGGAAATCTCTGGAAACTCCTTAAATGCCTTAAAGGCAGTTTATATAACGGCAGTTCAAAGGCCTGCTTGCGCCTGAAAACGGCTTGCGAATGCTTGCGACCCTTTCACTTGGCAGTCAACGTCTTGGAACCTGACTGCCCGCTGCTTTGACAGCTCCTGGCAAGAGCGATCCGCGACTCGGCAACAAAGGCATACAGAAAGACAATGAAAGACATACATTTACATAGATAACATAGTGGAGCAAACTGGGGCAATGTGGAGCAATTGCTTTTCATATTGTCCTCGTCAAAGACAGCAACACGCTGTGCAGCCTGTAGGGCGGCAGTTCAATCATGTGAACATATTCAAAAAAGTTCAAAAAATTGGAAAACACAGTGCAATGGACAAGAAAACACGAGAAAACCAAACCCAAGAATCCGAAGACTAGTGCACCCAATTCATTCCAATTGTCGCTTCCAGCCCTGCTCAGCTGCAGGACCTCTTTCAGTGCTTTGCGGCGGGAAACGCTGTCGTCATCCACATCCCTGCGACGCATCATGAGATGTTTGCAGGAGTAGTGTTCAGTCGATGACCCAATCCTGAATGGCACCTGCAGCCTATCAATCATGCAGGTTTCAAATTTCAAATGCATCGAATCCAGCTAGTCTCGGTGCGAGTGTGCTAGCATTCCCACAGCCAACAAACTGCTATTAGTCTAGTCGCAGGGGCAACATACGGCTTGGTGCGCAGTAGAAGAGATTGGCCCACCTGGCAACCTCGCTATCCTGTCCAAAAGAAGGG
Source organism: Symbiodinium sp. clade C Y103 (assembly GCA_003297045.1). Taxonomy (NCBI): domain Eukaryota; class Dinophyceae; order Suessiales; family Symbiodiniaceae; genus Cladocopium; species Cladocopium sp. clade C. Next base: position 34,282 of record BGPT01000507.1, on the reverse strand, counting down.
TGAGCAGCTGGCACAGAAAGCACAAGCGCAACATAAAATGTGGCAGAAAAAGCACAATGTTGCAGCTTCATGCAGCTTCCAAATGACTTGGGAGACTGCCTGCGCCAGACCCAAGACCTGAACCAACCCACCTCAGCACAGAAAAACCCAAGAGCAGGATCTACTCTAGAGAGTTGGCGTGATGCAGTGCGAAACGTCTACTTGTAGCTACGACACTGATCCGCATGAGGTGTGGTAAGGAGTGAACTGTTTGCATTGCTGGTGACCACTTTTGAGGTCTCAGACACATCCTGCACACCGGGAATTACAAGCTGGTTCGGCTCCGTCACAAAGAATTTTCACGGGGACACGACCCGGTGGGATATTATGATCCCATGGGTTGGGAACCATCCCCACTGGGCAGTCAATCTCAACCTGAAGCTTCTGCAATCTTCTGCATCCATACTCGAAGCTGGTCCTTCTCGGCCTTGTTCATGTCTTTCCTGACCACCGGTGACCACAACAAAATCCGCAAATACACATCAAAACAAACAAAAAACGCGACCAATCAACCAATTGTGGATGTACAAAGCCAGAACCGCGACCAAGACCACGAGTGCCCATAGATATGACATGATATGACGACTATAGTGAATGGTGACTAAGTACGTTCAAGCCAAGAGTCTCCATCTGGACCCAAGTAGCGGCAAGTTGCTCCCAAGCTTCTGACATCCCTTCACCTGAAGTGGCCATGGCCTCAGTTGGGCTTCTCCGAACAAACAAGAAGAGAATGTATAAAGAATGAACGTAAATCACCCGCTCAATTCGCTGCGTGCTATTGAGATCCTGTGAGATCCTAAAGTCCTAGAGGAGACATCCCCGCGCCTGGCATTTGGCGTGAGCCTCAGCCTGAAGCAGAAAGGACAGCTTTTCTAGAAGAGCTACTACTTACAGTAGCAGCTCCGGCATGCCATCAAGGCGCAAGAACGACAGAGAAAGACCACAACTTCGGGCAGGGAGGAGAAACAGGGAAGAAACAGGGCTTACAGAACTCCAACATCGAGTCGATATGCACAAACAGTCAGCCCGACAACAGGTCGCCTGCTTCTCTGAGAGTCCCTTCAGGATTTCTTCGTCTGCCAGTGTGCGGCAGACGTCCAGTGAGTCATTGGCCTTTCAGTGCAGAGAGGTCATTTTGAAGATATTTAGTCAATTGTGACATCTGATATCAGGATGATTGTCGGGGCCTGCTCAGCACCCCCTTGTTTCTGCAATGCTTTTCTTCGCTTCTTCATCTGCCTTAGCCAAAGCGTCACAGTGCCAGATGAATGACTAGTAGAGGACTAGACCACCCAATTCTGACATCAGCAAACTATTGATTCAGGCAGTGGCAGACAACTGCACCATACATAGGATGACATAGGGTGTGCATAAATATAGTCTTCGCATGTCATTGCATGTCTTTGCAACCTCGTAACCTTGATTCTTTCCTGATTCCTAAGTCCTAAGCTGCCGGTCAGGCAGTTGCGACAAGTTGCTGCCGCTGTTTCTGCAGCTCCTCATCAAACGCAGCTGCACCTAAGACAATAAATGTCATATGAATTCTTTGCGCCATACCTTCTTGACCTTGGGGCACGCCTGCAAGGTACGCATCCTTTCATTCTTGGTCTGATTTTGACATCATGGGGGGCACAATGAGTTTTTTCTAGTTCAAGCTGATCTGCAATGCCAAACGGGTGGGAAGTGTTGGACGATTTATATCGATTTATTGCAACACTAAGAGCCTAAGTGGTGCTCGACGAAGTGCTCCATTCCAATATGATGGTGACGGCTTTAGAATACTTAGAACGAGTTCATTGTCATACAGTAGTTCCATGTACTGTAGTTCCTATGTTTCTCCATGTTTCTCCAGCTTGTCTAGATGCTGGGTGATCGGCATCGTGCAGCCTCTGCCAGCATGGCGAGCTGCTCATCGTGGCTGACCTTGGTGAGTCTCCAAAGCAAAAAATGTATGGAAATGTACGAAAATGTCAAGGCAATGGCATGCAATAGGTGGCATTGGTATAAGATGGCATTAGTATGCATTAGTATTGTGATGTATTGTGCATATTTTGACATGGCATTGCAGTGGACGCCTCAGGATGGCACCAAATGACAGTGGTACAGCACTTCTGCTTGAAGCTAAGTCACGTCAGTTTTCCGAAGTCGTGCCAGCCTCCCTGCAGAAGCCCAGACGCTCCCTTCTGGCATTCTTTCTCGCAAATCCTGGAATGAGAGAGACAAATGCGCTAAAGCATGGGCTTCTGAGATAAGCCGCATCACGTGCTATCAAATCTATCAATCCCAAATCCTCAGATGCATGCCACTTTTGGCAGATTGATCAGATTGTGGTGGAGATCGGGCTGGGTTCTTGTTTATTTGAGACAGATCCGCCGTTTTTTGTTGATACAACCAAACGATCCAAACCTGTCTACAATCCGTGGCACTGGTGTGTTATAAACTATATACATGTTACAGAAACACCACCTGTTCAGCCAGCATCACGAAAAGGACCCCATGATGGCAAACATTTAAAGTTTAAACCACTTGAGCATTGACCATTGCGTGTAAAATTGTCAAACATGTTTCAGGGCAGCTCCCAGCTCCACGTTATTGCTGGGGAAGGCTTTAGCATGTTTAATCAAACTGAGGGCATGCGGCATACGTTTATGTAAACACTTGAGCTATTGAAAAGTAGTGTTAACTTGTTTTAACAATCGTTCAACGTGTTTGGACCGACCCCGCACAGGCACTCGAATGATTCATGGCTGTTCCAAAGTTCCAATATTCATTCTCTTCACAGGAGAGAAAATGCTGCGTGGCACTTGATGGCGGAAGACACTGGAGCAGTGCCTGATTGTGGCTGGATAGGTTTGCCAAGTCTTCCTCGAACGTCTGCCACCCCTGCAATGTTCAGCAGCGTCAAACGAATGTGCAAACAATATATCGCACCACTCACAGAAAACACACGCATATTCATTAGTATTCAGAAGTCATAATCTAATCTTATAATATCTTATATATCTCATCAAAGCACCACACTCAGCTCAGCATTTGATGCTACTGCATTCCATTGAGGCTTGAGGAGAGCGTGAGGCACTCAATACTTGAATGCCTCCAAAAGGTCTCTCCACTCACCAGAAGTGGAAGCTGCGGTATCTACAAACCTTGTGCCATGGGCCATGGCGGAAGACAGGACCCTTGTGACACCCTTGAGTCTCTCAGCAGCCGCGAATGCCAAATTTGAGGGCCGCTCTGCTGACACTCCTTCATGGCCTCTTCCCTGTCTCGTTCGAGCGCCTGCAGTTGCCAAATAGGCGAAATCAGTGCAGTTGCCAGCTCTCATATCTGCACTCAGCCATTCATATCTGCTCTCGCTGCTCGATGGCATGGATGAAGATCGTGAAGTGTTCACTCTGAGATACTCTGAGCTCCTCCCCGCCTGCAGAGCACCTTCATCCTCAAGAAGACGTCCGAGTTCCAAGGGGGTAGGTGCAGTCGACTTCGCCTCGCTAACAGAATGGCTTGTTACGTCATGTTGTGAAGCTTTTGCTAAAGGGAACACCTTGCATTGCTACAGGTGCCTTGGTTCGCTTCTGTAGTTTTTGGCGCTGCTTCTGCAATTCCTGGAGTTGCTCTGAAGCGAGAATCCGGGCGAAGCTGAGCAAGCGGCACTTTTGAAAACATGTTCGAAGCCGAAAGCTCCGAGTACAAGATTCAGATGCAAAATGAATATTCATGGCCTGATGCCTGGATCCAGTTCTTCAATTTAATCAACTTTTTGCTTTAAGTACAGCCATGTACAGCCACACGGACAGGACAGGGCTATGCGGGGTTCCTCCTGAAAAGTGGCTTGTCTCCTTGCAGCCTCTGCCAAGGCAGCTTCACGCTCAGCATCGGAGGTCAAGATCTGGGACAGGCACCAGCTGGAGAATTAACATGATGTACCACGATATCAGGTGATGACCGCACCAAGATGCTCCAATATGACAAAGATGGTTCAACCAATATCTTGAAAATTAAGAATCTTTCTCGATCTCGCTCTATCAGCACTGGAGACTTCCTGAGGCAATTTCCGAAAGCAACCCGCCTTGGCAGTTCTATTCGCGGCCAGGGCTGCCTGTGCCTCCTGCAAAACAGCGCCCGCAGAGCGATAACATGCAAACAAGTCTTGGCCAGCTATCTCTCTCTCTCTCTCTCTTTTCCTCTCTCTCTCTCTCTCTCTCTCCCTCCCTCTCTCTCTCTCTCTACTTCAACACTTCCGAATTCTACCTATATATCTACTGAGTTCCAGCTCTTCACCAAAACTGTCAGTCCTCCACTGCTGCACGGGAATCTGCCACAAACTGCTTCCACTTGCTTTCAAGCGAGTCACAAGCCTTGAAGCAAAGGGTATGAAGTGAAAATCACCCACCACCACCAGTGGCACCGCTCCAGTGATTGGATGAGTCCAAAGTGCTGTAGAGACTTTCTCTCCGTTCAAGCTTTTTAGAATTTCGAACGAACTGATCACGAAGCTTGAACTGCTGTTTTCCAAGCCCTGCTTTCAGTTCAAGTTAATCTGCTGAATTCACCAAGCCGCTGTTTTCCACTCTTCACCAGCACCAGGATCCTGCAACGCCTGCAATTCGGTCAACTCCCTCGCTGCCTGGCACGAAGCTTGCAAAGAAATTCCACCATATTCCACCCCATTCTTTTTAGGGAAATGATGGGAAATGTGAGGAAATTGACATACCATATTCAAAAGTTTCAAGAGATTTTACAAGTATGACTTCCATCTGGGAGCTGCAAGAAGCCAAATGATTCGTCCGAATGATCTCACTGTTCTGACTTAAAATTTGGTTCGGGATTGCTGTGGATTCTTTATCCCTGGGCAACAATGAGGCAGCCTCATGCAGTTTTGTGGGTGTGCTATGGTGTGCTCTGCTTGTTCCACGCCTTTGTCTGCATCTCCGTCAGGTCGCTCGTCTGCTTCATCAGGTCTGCAGCAGTCAACAAAGACCTTTGCGACCAATAGTTACTACCCAATGTGCTTCGGGGCTTTCGAGGCAAGAAAGTTGTACACGATGTATTCATATCGGCAACATCTGCGGTTCTGAATAAAGCTAGCTAGTCTGTGCAGATCTTGAATGCTGGAAGCATCGATCATGTACTCACTGGCAAACCACAATGGGACAGGTCAGGCCAAGTGGCTGTTTGGCGGGGCGAGGTTCCCTGTGAAGCAGAAGCCTCACATTGTGAGTCATCAACATGAGCAAAAACAAACGCATAACAACGCCTCATCGCAGAGCAGCCAAATCGCTCGCAACTCATGGCAAAACACAAGATCAACAATGAGCCACTAGTTCAATCTGGTTCATAGCTGCCAGCAGTACAACAAAACTGCCAGCTGCATCCAGCTGCTACCTACTGCTACAGCACAACAGCCACCACTAATCGTGCAACGACGCTAATTAGTAGCAAAGAGAGCCTCTCCACAATTCTATGTCGTAAGACTCATACGTAGGGGTGCACTTGCGGGCAATACAGGTTATCTACTATACCTAATAGGCTCATCTTTGTGCAGCTCAACGTTCGTAAATTCAAATCAAACAGGATCGAACACGAAAAGGCTACCCACTATCACCGACAGCCTCTGATTATCCAACTCGTCCTCAAATGCACTCGCACGGCGAGCAGATTCACGGAGCAAAGCCTGCAAAAAGGCACTGAATGATTTGGAGTGTCAACGTGTTGCGACATTTATTTACCATGTCAGGATATCAGGGTTCTGGCCTGTAGGATAAGAACAGAACGCGAACACTGGCGAACACATCCAAACACCAAGATCCCTCTCTCGCTCTTGATCTTTGTTTGCCAAAGTCAAATGCAGCTTCACCTCGAGCTCCACTTTGTCCGCAACCATTGCGCGGGAGAGAAGTGCTCCAAGCGGATCTGCATCCACCTTCCAGATTGAAGAATAGCGAAGGCAACATCGGAACAGGAGAAACACGGAATCCCTGTCTGGTAGGCAGGGTTGCTGGTGTGGCCAAATCAACACAGCAGAAGAGTGGGAAGGGCTTGATACGAGCTGGGAGATTGCAAACACTATCATTAGCAGCAGAGCCCAGCCAAGCTTCTGCATCGTCTCTCGAAAGCGAAGCAGTCTTGTATGCTGTGAAAGCCGCTCTTGAAGGCGTCTAGCCCGTCTATATAGCTGCTTCTAATACTGAAGTTTACAACAATAATATCTTACAATCTCCTGCCTGCATCTCACACGTCACACTCATGCAAGAATTAAAAAATCTGAAGCATAAACATGCATAAACAATCAAAGGGACAAGTGGAAGAAAGCAAAAGCAAAAGGAAACCAGGGCAGCCTCACATCCTGCAGCTTCTTCCAGGGATGTGGCACGGTCCACCATAGCCTCCATACTCTTTGCAAGGTTCAGCCTGTCATCTGCCGCATCGTTTTCAAAGACTGTGGTCTTTGGGGTATGAGGGGATCGATTGCATTCGTACGTGTACAAACCTGACAGAGTAATCAGCATAACCTCGCATGCACTCATACGATATTGAAACTAAAGATACAGTAAGCATAAATGATGAAATCAGCATACTGCTCATGTCAGTGCATCCATGTCCCCGCCTCTCCTCTTGACGACTGTGCCAAGTCTCTGCCTCCTGTCGTAGAGCCAATGGCAAGTTCAGGGCGGCTTTGCTGCGAAGGACTCTGCCAGCCTGAACAGAACAGCATATCCATCCGAACGAAGAGAGAACCCAAGAAATCCCAAAGCGACGCTATGTTGTCAATTTTGCACAACTTTGCCAAATGAAGAATCGTAAGCACGCCTGGTGGAGAGCTATTTCCCTCTCCTCAGGTCACAACTTCCACCCAGGAGACAGAGGAGTCATTATGATCTATCAGACCTCTATACCAGCAAACAGTGAATTTGCTCGGATCTTGCAATGCGAATCAATTGTGTTGCATGGCTATCAAATCTACCAGCATGTCTCAGGGTGTCTCAGTCTGTCTCAGGCTTTCAGCTTGGCTACATCCAAAGAAACATCAGCGGAGGTTGCTTTGGCCATTGCCTCTGTCAGCCTTGGATTCAGCTTTGTAGGCCGGAGCCTCTCGTCGGTATTTGCTCATGGGTTTGCAACTATTTGGGTGCACACNTGCTTTGGCCATTGCCTCTGTCAGCCTTGGATTCAGCTTTGTAGGCCGGAGCCTCTCGTCGGTATTTGCTCATGGGTTTGCAACTATTTGGGTGCACACAGAGCAGTTTATGATAATGTACAGTTGCTACAGTATACATCTCTTGCTGGTTTCAGACAACAATCTAATTCGTTGCCATGGCACGTGGTCAATGCTGCAGCTCTTGAGGCCGGCGTGGTACCCACGGGAGTACCAATTGCAACCTCCTCACTCCCANCAACAATCTAATTCGTTGCCATGGCACGTGGTCAATGCTGCAGCTCTTGAGGCCGGCGTGGTACCCACGGGAGTACCAATTGCAACCTCCTCACTCCCATCGGGAAATGGTGCAGAATATGAGAGTAGAACAAAACGGGCAGCATAGCGCAGCTTCTTCCACACGCATCTGCATTCTATACTTGTTGAGCCTCTTTTCCGACTGGGCAACAATCATCCATGAGGTAAAGCAAAAGCTAAGGTGTGGGCATTGCCAATTGTCTTCCTGCCTCAGCCCAGCATGTGTATAAAGCTTGGACTGCAAGCTTGGACTCTGACATACTCTGACAGATTAAACAACCATCATCGGCAAAAATATTGAACATCCTGGAGCTGCTGATGCCCTCAATTCTGAGTAATTCTGAGTGTCAGTTTGAAAGCGATTGGATTTGAAAGGGTGCTTTGATCTAGTCTGAAGTCATTNGAGCTGCTGATGCCCTCAATTCTGAGTAATTCTGAGTGTCAGTTTGAAAGCGATTGGATTTGAAAGGGTGCTTTGATCTAGTCTGAAGTCATTTCAATGTGCGCTGCAAAGCGCACACGCATGTGTAGGTACACAAGTTGAGCACCAAGTAAAGAGATGTTCAATCATCTTGTCACTGTGCCCAACATTTCGAACGCGCCAGGGACTGAAAGAAAATGAAAGAAACATGGGGTGTTTTTTGTCCATTGTCCGAGCGCGAATGTGGCGTGCACTGCGTGGACAATGTGCATGGCTATCATGCAGCTTGTTCTGAAACAGCTTTATTTTACCTCTCTCTCTCTCCCTTACTGTAAGTAATTTTTCACTTGTTCACCCTCTGTTTGGGCCAATGATATGCAATAAGGCAATATATGTCTAGAAATCCTTCTTGCCGTCTATGCCATGGGCTTGTCATGTGCAGGATGCAAGTGGCCCACTACATACCCAGTTCAAACGAGACACTAAGAGCGCCAATGACTGGCGACCCCTCGAAGACTCCTTCACTTGCATGTGGTGAAGATGCTACGCGTCGAGCTACTGCCTCGCCAGGGACTTATGAGGGTTGGGGGCTGCCATGAACATGCACATGCATAGCAAATCTTGCTGCAATTCAAGTCACGTGAATTGTGAGAATGAGAGGACTCAAACAGACTTCCCATTTCCACCATCCCTCCTCCATCGGCAACAGCAAACCAGGCTCTGGAGCNAATTGTGAGAATGAGAGGACTCAAACAGACTTCCCATTTCCACCATCCCTCCTCCATCGGCAACAGCAAACCAGGCTCTGGAGCTACCCGTGCAATTGCATTGTTTTTATTGCCTCGAATGCACCCTCTGTCCACACTTGAGAGCCAGCACTGCCAGTACCATGAAGCTTACTATGTCCCCTGTTCAAATGCAAAGTACAACAACCTTCTGCACGTGAAAGCGCATATGTTGCGGTGCTCATGCTGCATGCTCGTTGCACAAATGGGTTAGTGAATCGAGTGATGGCTACTGCACCGGTGCAGTAAAGGAATGGAACCTTCTATTTAGATCCATCATGATCCACCTTTATATCTTATCTTATCTTCTTGTGACTAGTGCTGTTGAAGCGCAAAGCACAGGGAGGAAGTTCCCTTGCCAGTCAGGCTTCTCAGAGATGGCGTGTTTCAAGTCTTCTTCGTCCTGCCAGTTGCAAAGCCAGAGACCGGTTGGGCTACTNTTCTCAGAGATGGCGTGTTTCAAGTCTTCTTCGTCCTGCCAGTTGCAAAGCCAGAGACCGGTTGGGCTACTAGCACCATGATGAACCCATTTATTCTGTGTAACTCATATTACAGTACGTTGCACAAGAACAACAAAAAAAAGCTTGAGCTAGAAGGGGTATGACTGGGAGTGGTGGCTATTCAGGCTTGACATGGCTTGACAACAAGTTGCTCCTGATTTTTTGCACGACGTCTCCCACAACAGCAACAAAGGTATGGGCACTTCTGCCTCCGCACGCCGACAAGTTCAAACAAGAAATCTGGTGAAAAATTGTGAGGAATTGTGAAGAAAAGTTTTGAAGGTGTATGATGGCTGCTGATGGCTACCGGCAGCCCTCTGGCTGAGGAGTCTGAAGAGGGAAGCCAAAGCAGCACCAGCCATCGCGGCACCCAACACTGCTAGCAGTAGGAAGAGGGCTGGAAAACTGCCTGCAACACCAAGTGCAAAATAGGCCAAAGCAATTTTTTTGTCAGCCCCACACTGCGCTGCTCACCCAATGCCCTGCTTGTGGTCTGCCTTGTTCTAGCTCAGTGGTACCAGCAAACTGCGGTGCGTTGTTGGCATTGCCAGGTGACGAGCACATGGCATCACGCAGTCTCCAATCCTTTGCTCAAAGTCAGGCCATGTCAGGCCCAGCGAGTTCAATATATTATACGATCAAACAAAAGATAGAATGTGATATCCCCGGTACCAGTCATCATAATTCCGTACATCTGACTATCGCACCAATAGCTGTGTCCGCTTTGTCCCTTCCGGATCTTTCTTCCTACTGCTAAAGCCTACTGCAGAAAGCAATGAGCATACTGAGTCAAGTCACAGCACAGTGCTGAAGTGGCAAGAATGGAGCCTTAGCTGTCAATCTGGTTTTGGCGGCAGCAAATCATATTGCATCTTCATCACCAGGTTACTGTTTGTTGCACACTCCAATTTGCACCAATTAGACAAGAAGCGGATGAAGGATCAGATTGACACCACGCATCAACTGCTTCAGTGCAAGAATGCACCACAAATTCATTGTCAGTCTCGNAGATTGACACCACGCATCAACTGCTTCAGTGCAAGAATGCACCACAAATTCATTGTCAGTCTCGTTGGTTGTGTTCTCCTGACATTGGGCTCAAAGCATGCATAAGTACAAGAATTCATCATCCTTCACCAATCCAGCACACCACGGATTCCGGCCTTTGGTATGTCCTTGCGTCAATTCTTCCAAGAATGGTAATTAATGGTTGCTAGTTGATAGATGTTGATAGCACTTTTTGACACATGTTATGCGTATGGTGTCCTCTCAAGTGTTCTTCCTGAATGCGCTGTTGATTTGCTTGCTCGGGGTTCCCTTTACTTCTCCGCTAGGCCAACGGGAACAAAGCAAATTGATGACAATTGTATAAAATTGCCGTCGTTCACCAAGGTGCCTCATCATCATACTCCGCTTCAGTGGTTGTGAACTCGCCACCCTGCAAGAAATGTTTGGCTTGCCAACAGATACTGTACTACACTGTAATGTACAGTAAAATATACTCTCCTGTCCTGCAGTGTGAACACTGCAGTTTCAAAACTTCTGATCTTTTGGCTCGGAGGGCGCGAAACCTATTCCTTTAATTGTAGTTTTCACAGTCGCGACTTTTTGAAAACCAACAAGGCAAAGTTGTGAAGCCAGGGTTGACTGTAGATTACCTCCCTCCCAGACCATTGTGAACAAGTGCAATGCGATGCCGCAAACATCTCTAAACTAGACAATGCTGGCAAGTTTCGGGCACTGCCACACTTCAGCATGCCAGAATTGCACAGTTGACACAGCATAACAGCAGTAACAGGTTGAAATCCCTGGAATATACATGTATAACTATACTGTATAACCATACACTATATGTGGTAAGTTTACCTATCTACACGGCTTCAAACTGTTCCAGTTTACTTGAATTGATGCTGATCCAGAAATGCAAGCAAGATTCTCCAGTGGTCGAAGTGAATGAAGATCTTTGAGTGGATGCCTCTGGAGTACTTGATGCACTGACCGAAGTGCCAGACATCGTAGTGGACG
>BGPT01000507.1:7850-19707 GCA_003297045.1 Symbiodinium sp. clade C Y103 | reverse complement strand
TTGGCTACCAGCCGCGACTTTGAGCAAAGGGGAGTTTATCTTCCTCAAAATCCAGCGCCTGTCATGGTACACTTTCGCAAGTAATTAAAAACATGTGAAATCATGGGCCGATGTCAATCCACCTTTTTTGACCCTTTGAATTCAGTCTCTAACCCGGGCCCCCTGATCCTTTAGAGACCCGGGTTGTGACATCAGGCAGGGGTACCTATAGAATCGAAACACCAGTGAGCAAGCCCCTAAAGAACCAGGGCCTGGGTGCCACCAAAATCTATGAAGCCTAAAAAATCTGACTCTGGGTTGCAAGAAAACATAGACAACAAGTTGCCTAAAGAATCAGGGGGCCCGGGTTACAGTCGTAGCCACCTCCCCCCTATAAAGCNTAGACAACAAGTTGCCTAAAGAATCAGGGGGCCCGGGTTACAGTCGTAGCCACCTCCCCCCTATAAAGCATTATAAAGCCTTGAATATATTTTGGACCTTTGCGTGGTTCTGGGGAATTCTATCCTCAAAATTTCTGCACCAATGTTTGCTAGCCCCAAACAATCCCAAATATCAAAAAAACTACTATCAAAAAAAGACACGCATCTGAAACGCTTCCGCTCCCGCGCTGAAATTCGAAACTATTTTTTTCCGGCTGTCTTGCATTGCAAGATTTACCCTGTCATTGCACAACTTGGCTTAGAAGCTGTGCACCCCTTGTAGCGCAACCAGATTTGACATGATTTGGAAATCTTCAAATCTATGGATGAAGAATATGGTACTGTTGGATTGTGACACCTGTCGACCCATCAAAACCCAGATTTTTTTTGTCAATTTGGTCTTTTTGGGATGTTTTGGGGGGATGTCTCTCTAAAGAATCAGGCCCCAGCTCCCAACACAGTGGTTTGTTAAGCTGCCTTCTGGAGACAACTGGCGTTATACCCAAGGAGACTGGGGGTTCCCTCAAGAGATGGGGGCCGCCAGATTTGGAAGGGGGTCGAGCCAGTGTTCTGATTCTCTAGAAGCCAAGGCCTGTCGAACTCAAGAAAACTACGTCACTTTGGTCTCTTTGGGATGTTTTGGCAGGATGTCTCTCTAAAGAATCAGGCCCCAGCTCCCAACACAGTGGTTTGTGGAGCTGCCTTCTGGAGACAACTGGCGTTGTACCCAAGGAGACTGGGGGTTCCCTCAAGAGATGGGGGCCGCCAGATTTGGAAGGGGGTCGAGCCAGTGTTCTGATTCTTTAGAGGTTAAGGCCTGTCAACTACGTCACTTTGGTCTTTGGGATGTTTTGGCAGGATGTCTCTCTAAAGAATCAGGCCCCAGCTCCCAACACAGGCCCAACACAGTGGTTTTAGAAGGGGATTGAGCCAGCGTTCTGATTCTTTAGAGGTTAAGGCCTGTCGACCCATCAAAACAATTCCAATCCATTCCAAAGCTAGCAGCAGCTGGCAAGTTTTTGCTGGATGGTGGATATCTTGAATCAATCACTATCACAATATCAGTCAATTTGGTTCAATCTTCATCAATAATCATCAGCGGTGTTCAAAAATCATCAAAGATTATCACAAATCTTCCCACTATAATCGACTATATCCAACTAGTGCCCAGCCCAAACCCATCGCTTCAATGGCTGCACAAGACATGGTTGCTGCTCTCGTCATGTCTAATTTGGATTTTGTTGCGTTTTTTGAGCCATGTTTTGGCCAGCGCTAAAAAGTTGATAAGCTCAATTTAGGGTTCCAAAAAAGCCAAATTTACTCCCAAAATCAGCTTCTCTAAAGAATCAGAAACCCCACACCCCCTCTTAGAGAAGAACACAACGAGTTGCCTAAAGGATGGGATGCTTTCATGACAACCCGGGTTTTCTGATTCTTTAGAGGAAATTCCAAGGAGGATCCTTTTTGATCCTTTTTGGCCGGCTCATCCAACTCGCACCCGTTCATAGAGGGCGAAACCTCACTGGGCAATGAGGGCAAGAACAGCTCCAAGGTCTAGGGATTGGTTGCTGAAGTCTCTGCGTCTTACAACTGCAACGAAGAAAAGAACTGAGCCTGCTGCTATCGTCGAAATGTTATTTTCTTCTGCTAGTTGTTCCACATCTTTCCAATGCAAAGCAGCCTGGGTTTAGACTTGGTCATCGGATGTGAACGATTGCTTGCAGCATCTTTCAGCCCAGGCCCCAGGTTGTGACTTGCATAAAGCTCCAAGGAAACCATGCAATGAGGCTCGCACAGTGTGTGGATCCAGATTTGCCCTCAGTTACACAAACACCACACATGGAGGCCCAAGACAGTATGCAAAGAGCTGCCCAGGCATTCAACGCGTACAACATGCAGCAGGAAAACATGACTGGGGCCTGTGCTGATTGGGGAAGTTGGGCTCATTAAAGCCCAGCAGTGCCTTGCTTCCCTCGGGCAAACCATCTGCCTGAGCCATGGACGTGAAAGGGCACATCACATTCCCGGGCACTGCCTAGTCAAAATTTTCATGAAATCTCATCGATCCTTTTCCATGCCTGAGCCAGAGGAATGGAGCCTCAGTTCAGGCTTATGGATGGCCAACTTGGTTGAGATCCTCAGGTAAGCTGATCTGTCTGCTTTCACATCTTTCACCATCCTGCACCGTGGGCCCCTGGNTCAGTTCAGGCTTATGGATGGCCAACTTGGTTGAGATCCTCAGGTAAGCTGATCTGTCTGCTTTCACATCTTTCACCATCCTGCACCGTGGGCCCCTGGTGTTCCATTCCGTCTTCAGTTTGGTCTGGACTTCAAGTGCGTGCGGCCATGGAGCCTGCACCCCAGATTAAAGGCACAAAGTCAATTCCGGCCATCTTCCACACTGAGAGGTCTGGCCCACCTGTGCCTGAGTCCAGGGTCAGCGAAGTCAAGGGACCTGTAATTCCCAATTTGAGGAAATTTGACAAATGACTTGCTAATTCATCAGGATGTTCTGTGATCTTCCATTGAAGGGTGCACAGGTTGAGTCATGTTGAGATATGTTGAGTCATGTTGACTGTTGAGTAATTTAGCCAGCCATTTCGCCGTCGGCTATCATCGTTTCCTGGAGAAGCCCCAGCGGCCTTGCAGCTGGTAGTCCCAGGTAACTCCCCAGGAAACGATCTGTGAAAGCTCAGCAAGTGCCTCCTGGAGACAGCAATGCGCAAGGTAAACGAATGCATGAGCTAAGTGCATGCGAAACAAATCGAAGCTGATGCTTAAGCCCTGCTGATCGATCTGAGTAGTACAGTAAGGAGATGAAATGAGAAGTATCGTTGAAAGAGATTACCTGCAGTGGCTTGCAGTGGCTTGCAATGGCTTGCAATGGCTTGCAATGGCTTGCAATGGCTTGCAATGGCTNAATGAGAAGTATCGTTGAAAGAGATTACCTGCAGTGGCTTGCAGTGGCTTGCAATGGCTTGCAATGGCTTGCAATGGCTTGCAATGGCTTGCAATGGCTCGCAGGCAGTCCGAAGTGAGAAGGCGATTTTCAATTGCAATTCCTCGCCTCAGGGTCCGTTTACTTTCGGACTGACTTGCAGTTGCACATTCACTTCAGGAGCTGTAGACATTCAGGGTTTGGGTAGTGCAACGATCTATATGGGACACAAACATGAGATTGAAAACCATATGCAGTGTACAGTTCCTTGATGTTCCTTGCATTGCATGCAGCAAGATTGAAAGTTGTTGCCCATCTGCCAGTCTTCAGCGACTTAGACCCAGGCTTGGGAGACCTCTCAGTCTCTCCATCTTCCCGGTACTTTTCCCAGGGCCAGCAGTCGGCACACTTAAGTTCTTCCAAGGACGCCTCAACAAGATCCGATTGCATAGTATTGTCATGTGTTGTTCATACATGTTCATACATGTTCATACTATAGGGATATACTGGCACAACACACGGATACAGCATAACTACGTAATTACACATGTTTACAGACAATCTGCTTGTCTGCTGGCAGTGGCACTGTTCTGCTTCTTGGGTGTTCTTGTCTAATTATATTCAAACACATATGAGAAAATATGCAATACAATGTATGTTTTTATCGCGTCATTAGAATCATTGCAACACCCTATGGCTTCAGCGGCACTTGCTGGGAATGCAGCAGCATGGAGATTGTATGTATTGCGGTGGCCTGGACGCGAGCCTCCTGCTCTGTCTTGCCCCCTCCTTGAGGAGTTTGCAAATACACAATCCTCGGTGCAGCGTGGTGCAGCATGATGCAGCTGCAAAAACAGCTACATCATGCAACGTCCGCATATTCGACCGTCGTCGGCGAAGTATAGTGATAGTGTCGCAAATGTGACCCGATTCAGTCAAAGAACCGTTCACCGCAGGTAAAGGTTTCACCCACAAAGGACCCCTCGACAAACCACACCTGCAGGACGCGTACTATTTATAGTTGCATATGCAAATCATCAAATCTCTTACTGCTTCTCGCCCGCCCAGGAGGTGGACTATATCATCAACGAATTAGAACAAAATATCTCTATTTTCAGTGCCGGATAGTGCAGGCATCTGGTGTTTAAAATCCTCATTTGGATCCTTTGGTGTCATTTGTACATTTGGTTTTTGATGATTCAAGAGTTCAAGGCCTCCTCGCAGCTCTCTGCTGCAGCGTTTCGGACGCTGGCCAGGACCTCAGAGCGCACGAAGGGCAGCAAGAGTCCTGCACTGTCCAAGCATCATGAGAGGCCGTGAAGAAACATAAAACGTATTTCAAAAATACTGTGTGAAAGTTCTCAGAAGAACACACAAATGCGAATGAGATGCAGGACAAGCCATGCCAGAACAATAGAACATACGTGTTAGCTGTGAATGGATTTAAGGTATTGGAATGCTTTGACTCGAAGCACAAAAATCCAGCGACTCGCTGCACATCACATCGCATGGCATTTCATCGCATCATGCAGTGCGCATAGTTGATCATAAAGTTGCACACTGTCCAGTATACATATTAATTATATATACGATATTATATGCAGCAAATGACATAGTTTCAGAACGCGGAAACAGCGAATGCACTTCAAAATTGCTGCAGTATGACACAGAGCCACATCATGCCATTAAAAAACATCAAATCTACATCTGCACGCATGTACAAATAGCCCCGGAGAGGAGAAAAACACGGGATTGTCCAAAAGGTGTCATAAACTGAACACTGGACCTAGCGGAGCATTTCTAGCAGAACAATGTTCAAGACGTTATGTGAGACATGCACAGTTCTTTAATACCCACACAGTGCATCATACTTCCACAGCATACTGCAGCAGAGTCAGTCTATCCATGTCCATCGTTAACATGCCTCACGGCCTTTAGCTTCCCTATATGTATAATACAAAATCAAATACACATACCATCACATCCGCGTACAACGTGCATGAAATCCATGAAAATTCTCACCTAGGCAACAAACTTCAACAAACAGTTACTGTATGTTACTGTATGTTACAGTAGCTCACACCTGCACCTTGTCAAGCTCCGAGGTCAGCGCTGTGAAAGTTGCAATGAAAGAATACAGGAGTGGCCTGAGGGAAAAAAAACCGTTGGAAGCACTAGGCTCGTAACATTTCGTAACATATTTAATCAATTTTAATNAAAGTTGCAATGAAAGAATACAGGAGTGGCCTGAGGGAAAAAAAACCGTTGGAAGCACTAGGCTCGTAACATTTCGTAACATATTTAATCAATTTTAATCATATTTCTATTGGCCAGATCGGCCCATCGGCACTACTACAGTACATAGTATATACATGTTGAATAGACACTATCAAAATCATTCAAAATCCATCAAATGTGGTTTGATCTTCCTCGTGCTTCGAACCTGGCACCTTTGTGTAGCTCTCACACGCGATCATGACTCTATCACAAGATATCACAAGATATCACAAAGATGTCACAGCGGTCACGGGATGTCCCCAAAAACGCCCAAAAAGGTCCCCGCCCAAAAAGGTCCCCGGCATTGGCATCGCTACGGCGTTACGGTCTGAATGGCCAAGACGCAAGGCCACGAATGGCCTCGTCAAGGGAAAACTATCCAAATCACAGGAAAGATTGAAAGAAGTGGGCTGTGACACTGCTNAAAGTTGCAATGAAAGAATACAGGAGTGGCCTGAGGGAAAAAAAACCGTTGGAAGCACTAGGCTCGTAACATTTCGTAACATATTTAATCAATTTTAATTTTAATCATATTTCTATTGGCCAGATCGGCCCATCGGGCACTACTACAGTACATAGTACATGTTGAATAGACACTATCAAAATCATTCAAAATCCATCAAATGTGCAAACTAGAAGGAGCACGAAGCTTGGACCGTGGAAACACATCGTCTCACACGCGATCATGACTCTATCACAAGATATCACAAGATATCACAAGGATGTCACAGCGGTCACGGGATGTCCCCAAAAACGCCCAAAAAGGTCCCCGGCATTGGCATCGCTACGGCGTTGCGGTCTGAATGGCCAAGACGCAAGGCCACGAATGGCCTCGTCAAGGGAAAACTATCCAAATCACAGGAAAGATTGAAAGAAGTGGGCTGTGACACTGCTNCGGTCTGAATGGCCAAGACGCAAGGCCACGAATGGCCTCGTCAAGGGAAAACTATCCAAATCACAGGAAAGATTGAAAGAAGTGGGCTGTGACACTGCTTTCAGATTCACGGGCAGCGTTCGTATTGTTTCTTCACCAGCGAAGGGACACTGTGATGAAGCAGAATCAAGACAGCTGGGCCCCTGACTAGGTTGCAACGAGACCGGTGCTCGATGCTTCCCCGCGTCTGAACTATTTCTCTAGGCAAAAAAACTGGCAGCACCTCAAATTGATCCGTGCGGGAGATCGATTAATTCATGGAAATCTCATAACAGCCATGTAGTAGGGTGCAAATTCGAAAGGATTTCTTTAAGCCAGCTTCTAATCTGTTCTAATCTTAATTGGGCTTTTCTACAGCAAAAGAAACCGAGCGGGCAAGGAAACAAGGCAGCAGAACCACCGGCCTTTTCTCAGCTGCTTGTCGCACTGGCACCGTTCGCCAGTGGGGGAAGCAATTCTCACATGTTTATCTATGAGTCAGTTATCTATGAGGGAGGGAATTTGAATGTATCAAGACGGCTGCACACATCCCGCATCCATTCAGGAGATTCGCTGTAGTTCTTCCAGAACCTCAATACTTCAGGCACCGCAAGTCGCACATTCTCAACAATCGCTTGATATGTTTGGCAATGGCTGATCATTGCTGATTCAGTCTTTTGATCACCCTGTACGAAAGGCCACATCAATGTTCTAATACCAACCAAGCGACTTGATGAACCAGTGAACTCGGCCGTGGTCAATTCGTGGCAAAACATAATCATCGGGTGGCCGTTTGTCCCCGGCCTGGCTCTCGTGATGCGAAAGAACATATTGGGGCCGACTGTGTGGATATTTTTAATGCAATAAAAAGGATATCTCAATCATTCCTGTCACTTCCTTACAAAGTACAACAAAAGCAACTTCATGATTCTAATGCNCGACTGTGTGGATATTTTTAATGCAATAAAAAGGATATCTCAATCATTCCTGTCACTTCCTTACAAAGTACAACAAAAGCAACTTCATGATTCTAATGCTTCGCTTCTGAGTGCTGCGGGTGCAGTGTTCAGTTGTGAAATTACTCTGCTTCGGGTGACCCCACTCTGAGAGGCAATAGAGAGAGGAGAGGACCGGAGGAGGAAGACAACTGACAGAAAAACCAGAGCCCTCTCGGGGCAGGCGGGAAAAAAGTCGAACGCCAAATTTCTGAATGTGTGCACACACACACATACATTTACGCACCCTTGCGAATGTCAAGGATGCATTTCAGCATACACAAGCAAATATATACAATATATTATTACATATTATTACTAATTGTTTTATGAACAAAACAAATGGGCCAGGAAATTTTACTACGACTGCTACTACTACTACTACTACGACGACTACTACTACTACGACGACGACGACGACGACGACTACTACTGCTACTACGACGACTACTACTACGACGACGACTACTACTACTACTACTACGACGACGACGACGACTACTACTACTACGACGACGACGACGACGACTACTACTACTACTACTACTACTACTAGTCCTAGTACTAGTACTACTACTACTACTACTACTACTACTACTACTACTACTACTACTACTACTACTACTACTACTACTAGTACGACTACTACCCACCCCCCCCTGCCCCCGGACAACAACAACAACTCAGACCCTTTTTATTTGGGGGGGCAGAACAACAACAACTTGCACCCCCCCCCGCCCCCGGGCAACAACAACAACTCAGACCCTTTTTTTTGGGGGGGGGCAGAACAACAACAACTTGCGAACCAGGAGGAAGAACAAAACAGAAAGAGTCAGGCTGGCAACTATTATCACTAAGTGTTTTATCGCAAAACAAATGGGCTTGGAAATTTTACTACGACCACTACGAGCCTTGTCTGCCACTAAATTAATCCTCTCTCTCTCTCTCTCTCACTCGCGAGCGAGTCTGGCTGTCGTCCCACAGGGACCACTCGACACGATCGATTGTCGAAAGCTTGTGCGCTGGTTGTTTCTGGGGCTGCGCTCGGCAATCAGCTATGTTTGGAGCGCGGCAACATCACGTTGCCATTTCAAGGCCTGTACAAATGCTTGACGCAAACACCCGCAAGGGCTTGTTCCTTTTGCGCAAAGACTGCAAAAATTGCCAGAATACGACGTTTCTAGGCCAGAGTCCAGAGTCCGGCTCCAGGAAAATGACACTGAAAGCGGTAATGGAACTCATCTGTGAATGTGTTGGGGGTCTGGGATGGGCAAGCAACAAAAATGTCGCGGCACATACCACATAAATCCAAAAACAACATTGCAAGCACACCGTGTGCTCAAGACTCTGCCAGGCCTGCAAAAGCTGTCAGCCGCAGCCATGGATTGAAGTGGGCTTTCATTGCAGCGGCAGGTGGCCCCAACAGAAAGGCGCCGCAACATATGCAGGTATGCCAAAAACAAACATATTCTTCATTTTTGTGGTTGAAATGAGCATGGAAATCTGAAAGACCCTTCACGTCCAGCAACAAATGCAGTCAAAAGCCGTCAAACGTCTCTCACTTGCAAGCGTATCTGGCTGTTGCCCCACAGGGACACTCAAATGGTTTGTCGACAGCTTTGGCGCTGTTTGTTTCTGGGACTGTGCGCGGCAATCAACTCTAGCGCGGCAGCATCACGTTGCCACTTCAAAACCTGTACAAATGCTTGGCGCAAACACACCCTCAAGGGCTCGCTTGTGCGCAACGACTACAAAAATTGCCAGCATCCGAAGCTTCTAGGCCAGTACAGAGACTGGTTTTTCTATTCATCTTGAATCTTCAGTTTCATTCACCATTATACCAAGGTCCCTGTGTTAAGTACCAGAAATGTTCAGAAAAACATGTCTTTTGGCACTTTAGATGGAAACTCCCAAATTGAAACATGGAACACATGGAAATGAGCATGAAAATCTGAAAGACCCTTCGCGTCCAGAAACAAATGCAGTCAAAAGCCGTCAAGCGTCTCTCACTTTCAAGCGTATCTGGCTGTCGCCCCACAGGGACACTCCAATGGTTTGTCGACAGCTTTGGCGCTGTTTGTTTCTGGGACTGTGCTCGGCAAGCAGCTATAGCGCGGCAACATCACGTTGCCACTTCAAAACCTGTACAAATGCTTGGCGCAAACACACCCTCAAGGGCTCGCTTGTGCGCAAAGACTGCAAAAATTGCCAGCATCCGAAGCTTCTAGGCCAGTACAGAGACTGGTTTTTCTATTCATCTTGAATCTTCAGTTTCATTCACCAAATATGGTTCCAGGGNCAAAAATTGCCAGCATCCGAAGCTTCTAGGCCAGTACAGAGACTGGTTTTTCTATTCATCTTGAATCTTCAGTTTCATTCACCAAATATGGTTCCAGGGTGTGTTAAGTACCAGAAATGTTCAGAAAAACATGTCTTTTGGCACTTTAGATGGAAACTCCCAAATTGAAACATGGAACACATGNAATATGGTTCCAGGGTGTGTTAAGTACCAGAAATGTTCAGAAAAACATGTCTTTTGGCACTTTAGATGGAAACTCCCAAATTGAAACATGGAACACATGTATACGTTATAAGATATTATAATATGGTATAATTACTGTATGTATAAGTGGGAAAATCATCACTTTGATTTTTCGATCAGGTGAAATATCTGGATCGTAGCCATTCTACACAGTTTAATGGTTCAATTGAATGGCCAAGCTAGAATGTGGTGCCACGTAGGTACTAGTCTTGTCATAACCACAATTGAATAGAGTTGGAATCTTAATCACCGAAAATCACCATGTAGCGATAATCACCATCATTATCACTTTAGTTATTGTCACCAGTAACTATAGCTATCCACCATATAATCACCATAACCCCTACACTGTGAGCCCCCTCCAGTCATATTGGCTGGTTTCGAGACTCGATGAGCTATGAGCATCATAAACCATAGATATTGGATTCATAAACCATTATATTACTATAGTTTAAATCCACCAACGACCTACCGTGAATGGAAGCGTTAAAGGAACTCATATGTGAATGTGTTGGGGGTCTGGGATGTGCAACCAATCACAAATGCCATGGCACATTCCACAAACATCTACGGACAATATCTCAACTAGACCGTCTGCTCAGGATTCTGCCGGAACTGCACAGCTGTCAGCTGCAGCCTTCGGATTGAAAAAACCTCCTCCACAGAGGCTGGTCGGAAAAAAGCGATGGGCGGAGCGCGGCAACATCACGTTGCCACTTCAAGGACCGTAGAAATGCTAGACGCAAAACACCCGCACAGGCGCTCACTTTCGTACGGGAGCCTCTTCTGCCTTTCCTGTCACTGGGAGCTTTTTCTGCCTTTTCTGTCACTGGGACGGGGGGGGGGGCGGAACTACTATTACTTTGGCTATTATTTTTTGGGGGAGGGGGGGGGCCCAACTACTACTATTTTGGCCTCTCTAAAGCAGTAGTAGTTCGGGGGGTGGAGGCCCAACAAGTACTACTTTGGCCCCCCCAAAGTAGTAGTAGTAGTTCGGACCTGTCCCCCCTTCTAAAGTAGTCTACGGGAACCTTTTCTGCCATTAAATGAATCTACGGGAGCCTTTTCTGCCACTAAATGAATCTACAGGAGCCTTTTCTGCCACTAAATGAGTCTACGGGGGCCTTTTTTCTGCCATGCAATTAGTCTACGGGAGCATTTACTGCCACAAAATGAATTTACGGGAACCTTTTCGGAGCCTTTTCTGCCACTAAATTAGTCTACGGGGGCCTTTTCTGCCATTCAATTAGTCTACAGGTACGGGAGCCTCTTCTGCCTTTTCTGTCACTGGGAACTTTTTCTGCCTTTTCTGTCACTGGGGCCGGAGGGAGGGCGGAACTACTACTACTTTGGCTATTTTTTTCCGGGGGAGGGGGGGGGCCCAACAAGTACTACTTTGGCCCCCCCCAATATAGTTTGGACCCCTCCCCCTCGCTAAATTAGTCTACGGGAACCCGGGAACCTTTTCTGCCATTAAATGAGTCTACGGGAGCCTTTTCTGCCAGTAATTGAATGTACGAAAAGCCTTTTCTGCCACTAAATTAATTTACGGGTGCCTTTTCTGCCATTCAATTCGTCTACGGGAGCCTTTACTGCCACTAAATGAGTTTACGGGAACCTTTTCTGCCACTAAATTAGTCCACGGGAGCTTTTTCTGCCACTAATTGAATCTACGGGAGCCTTTTCTGCCACTAAATTAGTCTACGGGGGCCTTTTCTGCCATTCAATTAGTCTACAGGTACGGGAGCCTCTTCTGCCTTTTCTGTCACTGGG
>BGPT01000506.1:274189-296212 GCA_003297045.1 Symbiodinium sp. clade C Y103 | reverse complement strand
ACCGATGTCCGATGATGATGCTGGGGTTGGCCTACATCATGGAGGAGCCCATGGTCCTGGTGGAGCACCTCTTGGCCTTCATCCCGGTGGAGTTCAAGGCCCTGGCAGAGCACCTGGTGATGCCGGAGCTGTAGCACCTGCTGGTGCACAAAGCCCTGGACCGGCTGCAGCCTCAGCAGCNTCCCGGTGGAGTTCAAGGCCCTGGCAGAGCACCTGGTGATGCCGGAGCTGTAGCACCTGCTGGTGCACAAAGCCCTGGACCGGCTGCAGCCTCAGCAGCTGGGTCCGAACCTGGTCCGTCTGTGGGACGACCAGAAGATGATGGACCAGCAGCAGAGCCCGAGCCGCCATGGCAGGTGCTCTTTACGACCAGCTGCGGAACGGTCTATCATGAAAGGGCGAGCTGCGGGAAGCTCAAATGCGCCCGGCGAATTTACCGCCATGAAGGGTGCCCAACATGCACCAGGTGGTCAAGGGGAACTCGCATCGGCATCACGACTGATGGGGTCTACCACACAGGTGGACATGCCGTGACTACATCCTGGAGGCCGTGTTCTGAGTNAAGGGGAACTCGCATCGGCATCACGACTGATGGGGTCTACCACACAGGTGGACATGCCGTGACTACATCCTGGAGGCCGTGTTCTGAGTGCTCTGGCGGATAGCACCCTAAAGGGGTTTTTCGTTGGCCAAACTGGCCAAGGGGGAGTGCGATCAGCACTGAAAACATGCAGTTGGCANCATCCGTCCGACGACCAACATGGCTCAAGAAAACCAGTCTTTGACACGGGACCAGGACGATCCAGGTGTAGCTGCTTGGCTCCCGAAAGGTCTTAGCCTGTGACCCCCAACGCATATTATATATATTATGATTTGGCTGTTTGCGCATGTTTGCGCAAGCTGCAGACTTCTGGGTTTGAGATGGTTTGAGAAGTTGATCAAGGTGTGATGCTGCAGATGTATTGGAGAGGGATCTTGGCAGATGTGATCTCCTGGAACTCCTGCATAGCTTCAACTAGAGCCTTGGAGATGAGACTGCCATTTGGCATCATTTGGCCGAGTACAATGATATGACCGATATGACTGACCCAAATTGCACAGCTTCGTGCTGCCCTGATCTGAGGAGATGAGCCAACCGGCTGGTTTGTATCCATTCACTTACTTCAGTCCATGGCAAACCTGGGCATCAGGCCCTCCCTCTCCAGCTTTGATACTGCAGCTAGCGTCTTGTTTGCACAGTTGGTCTCGCATATTCTTGCATGCTTTCAGCTGGAGCTTTTGTCCCCGTGAAAAACAGCGAGTGCATTAGCAAGAGCAAGACAGGTGTGCAAGACTGGCGTCGAAGCTTACTTCTGGCCAGAGGTTTAGCAGGCCTCGGGTCTGCCCTTTGCCTCATCCTCAGTCTCTGATGACTGTCAGCCTCCATGAATATTGAGCTCTTGGCATGGCTGCCCTGGTACATCTCATTTAAACTGCATGAGGTCACAGTGAGTGGCATTTTGCGATGGACCTGTTGTGTGCCTTCCCTACATCATCGCTCCAATCCGACAGCCTTTCAGTGAACCAAGTCATAAGATCTATCGAGAACTGGCGCTGGGCTGTGCATCTCTTTTTCAGCTTCGATGCCCGGGATTTGATCAGAGCCAACTCAGCACTGGGAGTCTGCGGAGAACATGGACACTGGGGAGTAGCTCTGGCCCTGCTTCAGTCTGCAGTTCTGGAGAGGCTCCATCCTGATGCTGTAAGCAGTACTGAAGTTATGAGTCCCTCGGCCTGCGTTTTTTTTTTGTGGTGGCGCATCGTGCAACTCGCGTAGATCATATTTTCATGTTGTTTGAACGTGTTTGGACATTCTTAGATAGAGAAGGAGATAAGTGTAGACCATGGATGATTCACACATCTGAGGTTCTTTGGAGAGATGTCGTCAGTGGAAAAGCGTTTTGGCAATGCTTCCCCAATCAATTCTTCCATCCTGCTCCACTGATGTAGCTGCCCTGCATCAAGTGCTAAAGATGGCTGGTTTCATGCTTAAAGACTCAACGTTCACAGAGAGACAGATAGACGGATAGACGTATATATTTGATTTCATATCATTTGATACGATTGACCTTTGAGACACTAGGTAGGTAATGCGTGCCGATGATTCGTCCTTTGATACGTAACATGACATGACTTGCAGGTAAGAGACAGGCACATATACACCTGTGCTATCGTGGCTTGTTCGAGCGCATCCTTTTGGGAGAAGGCAGTCGTGCTTTTTGAAGAAATGGGAGTGCCACAGCAGCATTGGTGATTTGGACAGCTGAATCACTTTTCAGGGGACTCTTCATGAGCATGGGCAATTCCATCAACTTCAAGCTCCATGAAAGAAAGCACTCTTCACAATTTTTCACATTTCTTTTTATTCTTGTGTCCTGTTTTAAACTTTAGCTATAACCCGGCAGCATTTGACGGCTCAGGTCCTTCGATTTCTTGACTCTATCAGCCTCAATGCTGTGTTGGAGTCGTTCAGTTTCTCAGCGACCACGGCGTGGTCCAATGCTTTGGCCTTTCTACGAGGGAGTGGGACCTGGTCTCTGAAGGCGGATCCGGTGAGTTTCTTGGCAGATCTTCGCAACGAGAAAAGAATGCGTTGTGCTGAGATTGCAGGTGCTCTTGGTGGTCCTTTTCCCTCCCACGATGATGGGAAATCAATCAATAGAAATCAATGGGCACCAAGCAGACGGCTAGATTCAAAAACAACCATGTAAAGTAAATCAATCTCACATAAGTCACACATAACTCCAGCCACAAGTCAAGTCACATAAGTCACATAAGTCACTGAACAATTCTGTGGCGCCAAGAGGTTGTCGGGCCACCATCAGCGCCTGTGAGAAAGTTGGCTGCTGGCGCCATGCCTCGGCTCTGATGCGCTGGTGTCAGGATGTGGAGCTGCACTTTGACCAGACGCTTGAGATCGCTTGATTTGGTGCCGTTTAGGGCGAGAGGAAGCCGGTTTGGACTATGGGGGTATAGCTTTGGAATGCTTTGGATATGTTTGGAGATAACAATTGATGTAGTATATTCGTTGTGTATGTGTATTACATAACTGTATCAACATATTATTCTCATCTTCATTGTTATTATTAATGTACGTAAATGCCTCCATGACTCCATGATTGGACTCTAATATGCCTATATGTACAATGGATATACCTTGATCATGGGATGCCGCTAGAGGGTATGGTTTTTGAACACATTTTCACCCGTGTAAAATTATATAGTCCAAATCGAAAACACGGGGGCCAAGGGATGTTGATGGGGGATGGAGAAAAAGGACCAGCCATTCCCTAACAATAGGTCAACATAGGGCAACCAACCAACCATTTCATTCCAAGCTGAAGACGGCGAAATATAGCGAAATCAGAGTACAAAATGCCAAGGAAGACAGCTACGAAGCAGAATGAACGAGATGTAACGAGACTGGGGTCTGAAGACACGTCTTTGGCCTTGTCCGGCAACCCTGAGGATGATCTACAACTCTGCAATAAGTACTTGTGAAAAGGCGCAGGCAATGGCCTGGACAGATACCCTCCGGCCAAAAGTGGTAGAGTCACCGTTGCCAGCTTTGAAGGCTAGGATAGGCTACTGTAACCTCTTGTGGCCCATAGACCCATAGACTGATGAGATATGATTTCATGACAAGTTGATGATATAGTTTATGAATTTAATGATGTGCTCCAGTTCTACCCTTTTCTGTGTGAAGAACCCATGCTGACATGAGCTACCACAGTTCGATTGTCCTAGAGGTAGCTGATTGGTTTTCCCCCTAGCTGTGCTTGGTATGCGTATGCTCGAAACGGAGGGGAAGCATTTGATCCCTGTCGTTGGTGCAATGCTGGCATGTCGATAAAACTCAATGAAATGCAGCCGGCAAAGTCATCCTAGTCTGAAAGTAGCCTGAAGTTTCATGCCAGCCATCAGTGCTTGACATACGTTTTGTTCTGAACAGCACATTCACATAAATGCAATTCGCATCGTTCATGGCACAGTCAGAGGGCTTGAGACGAGGCTTGGCTTTGCTATCGCAGTTCTTCCAAGAAATCTAGCAATTGTTTCTCCCACAGGGGTCTCAGACAGGCTTGCTAGATCTTGCTGGACTCTTTTTAGATCTTTCATGATCTTTTTATATGGTCGTGAGCTGTTGGGACCAGGCAATATGATCATGTATGCATATAATTATATATAAGTATATATATATAATTCTTACATGTGTACCAATTTTCCCATCGATTTCATTTGTTGACCTTAGTGCGCCATGAGCCAATGAGCAGCTGGCTGACCAAGCCACTGGCTGGCAGTGCAGTTGCAATCGCTGTGGCCCCAGAAACAACGAAAGGTGCCGATGGATTGAGTGGCGGCTGGGAACGGCTCTTTGCAGAAACGATGCCCCTGACATCCAACGGCTGGATTCTGGACCCTCATTCAGAAGCTCAGACACTTTCGGATATGTGACTGTGAAAAAAGGATGCAACTTGACAACATGTCCATAGACTTTCAGATTCTGCGCAAGGGGTATTCTCTGCACAAATGCTTTTAAAGCGATGCAACTTACGGTCTGAGGCCGCCTTAGTATGGCATTTGGCACAGCCAATCGAGTGCCTTGGCAAATCTTACTTTGCGCTGCATTTTTCTGTCTTTTGTCCCTCTTGACCATTCTGATGTTTGTATTTGTATTGTTTGTTCCCTTCAGTTGCCATCCCTCTTTCCCAATGTATGGTTATGTAGTAGTAGGGGTTGTTCTGGTTGTTGTGGTGGCTATTTATGGCAGTGGCGGCCTCCTTCTGCTCCTTGATTGGAGGTACACTCTCCTCATCACAACATTTGAGCAAATCGAAGCAATGGCCTCAGACTACTACAGTGATTCGCGGTGCTCCCGATGTTTTCGCATCAGCTGGTTGGGATGCAGGGATGTGGTGGCGTGACGTTACAAGCGTGCTTCTTTTTTTGAGGAAAAAAATCCCACAGCAGCGGAGGCACTGGTACATGTTGTCACTGAATCACAGACATGCTGCAGTTTTCTCCGAACCAGTGACAGTAGACCATAGTAGACCACATAGTTTTTTGTTTGTAATGATGTAATGTAATGTGTGAGCTTTGAATCATTCATAGACATACTGTAGTCTCGGCTCACCAATTTTCCCCAGAATCTTGAGATGAAGAATTTGCAGAGGCCTTCCGGGCAGCAGCCCTTCCGCAACATGCTGAGGATTTATGTCTTGATATGATTTGATCGCTTTGTTGAACGGGGCACTGGCGGAGCTTTCCGAAACTCATTGGGCATTGCCCAGGCCAGAGCTGGTTGACAAGCTCAGAGGTCCCGTTTGGACCACTGATGCCAAAGGAGAAGGCCGTGGAAAGCACTGAAAAACTAAGAGAGAGAGAGAGAGAGAGGGAGAGACAGAAAGAAAGAAAGAAAGAAAGAAAGAAAGAAAGAAAGAAAGAAAGAAAGAAAGAAGGAAAGAAAGAAAGAAAGAAAGAAAGAAAGAAAGAAAGAAAGAAAGAAAGAAAAAACTCACTGCATGTTTGTCTGGCGTAAGGTCACCTTGCAGCACAGAGCACCTCTGTTGATATCAAGAAATGTGGTGATAGACATGTTCCAGCAACTGGTGGCAGTCATCGCACTGCTGCTGCATGGTCGCATGGAGAACTGGTTGCGGAATCCGCAGTATGTTCTGGAGGCCTGACATGGTCTGACATGGCCTGACTGAAAAAAACACGATTTGTGCATTGTTTGGCGGCTCGGAACGCTTGTTTGACAGCATCGGCCTTCCACGCGGCAACAACTTGCAAAAACTTGCGCCTTAAACCGCTTCTGAACTCCCGTGGATGTCGGTTTTGAGGACGTCACAGGAAGGGCTGCAAAGATGAGTTTTGGGACGTTTGAGGCATGGGTCTGTTTGGATACTGGCAACCTGTCACATGCAGCACATAGGCATCCGCAAAGCCGCAAGGATGTTTGCTGCTTTGGTGGGTGTATCCACCTTGGGCGAATCGCCAAGCGCTTGCAATCCTTGGTGCAGGAGCTGAGGTTCAAAGATACAGATCCGGCATGATCAGAACGATCAAGATCTTTAAATTCAACATCCATCAATAGGTACAGTAAACTTCACCCTCTCCCTTATTGCTTTCCGTATGTTTCTTGCATCATGTTGTTCCATGGCAACCAGTCGCTTTCAAGAAATTGCATCCAAAATGTCAGGAGCAGCGGCAATGGGCTGCACATCTCCACTTGTTGCAGGAGACAGCACCGAGCGTTCACAGCCACCCCTCTGGAAGTTCCATGACCTCCAAAGACGTTTGATGATTCATCATGATTTATCATAATTCAATATAATTCACATTCATGGAAATACATCGAATCATATGATCATACAAATTAATACAATATATTTCATTTGACTTGATTCATCTTGTTTTCATTCTCAGTTTGCCCTCCATGTCCTCTCATAGATGACAGCCCATGGTGCAATTCCTCCGTCGCAAGGCAGGGGAACAGCTCAAACCTGACATCTTAAAAGTGACGCATGCAAAAGCATTTGAAGCTTGAATGTTGTGACACCTTATTCAAGGACTTTTTAGCTTCAACTTCAGCTCAACCAAGATATGTCATCCAACAAAACAAGACCACCATGTTTGGCTAGAACATGCTAGAAGCCATGCTGTGAATATCGCAGCGTGTGGTCCTCAGAGTGAGCATGTCGTGGGTGGGCTCTGGCAGTGGTGCTTGCGGCGTCGTTTTCCCATGATACTGTAATCATGACAGATCATGACAGGTGGTGAATCTCGCAAGGTCAGGGTCCAAGTGTCGCAGGCCTCTACTGACAAGGAAGTTTGAATAAAGCGATGACAGGGTTTGGCAGGTCCTCTGCGAGGGTTGTGTTCTGCTCCCAAAGAAATAACTTTCGATTTGAAAAAGGAGTTGCTCCCTCGGATGCTTGACCACACCCACACCCAGAATAATAACTGAAGAGTAGGGTTTGACCTCAAGTAGAATATTGGAGCAGTCCCAGGGCATAAGAATTACAACATCAAGCAACTACATCTGACAGCTGGTAGAAGGCTACTGCACTACATGGCTTAAGATCTCCCCAGAGCTCTCTGATGATCTCTGCCTTTCTCATCTTTCTCGCCATTTGGCTCAGAGTGGAGTTTCGGGGATGTAGGCAACATGCCTGCCCCATGCCTACCCCGCGGTCACGGAGTTTCTGGACTGCCTTCTCCTTCAGGAGTGGTGGCTGTTTGCTGTAACGTTTTCCCTTCCTAGCAGCAAGTGTGATCCGAGATGATCCGAGTCTAGAATTATTCGACATTATTTGTAGTTGTGTTTGAACAGGCTATATATACAATACTAAAATATTGGTATTAACTATTAGCATCTATTAGCAATATTAATAATACTAATTATTAACATATGAATGTACCTTATATATCCTTAGATGAGTCCCACCAGCTGATGTGATGCCAGGGGAGCATGCGCTAGAGCATGGAGGGCACAAATGCGATACGATGTTGCTAGCCTGCAGGGATCGAATATTGGCTTCGAGCACTTGGTAAGCATTCTGTTGACCTGCTCCTCTTCGTACAAAATCGCGGAAGTTTGTTTTCTTTTTAAACTAAGTTTTTTCAACAAATGTATGGCTTGGAGTGTTGCAACACCCAGAAATATTCGGAAACACGACTGTCCAACTTGCAACGTGTGCCTTTGGCGATGAAGCTCACCATGGGATGCTGAGTTGCCCTTCGCAACTGGGACAAAGACTCCTTGCTTCGGGCGTGGTTTGACCACTTTGACGCTTGCTTGCAAATGTGCCTCAAACCGCTCCTGAGCACCAATTCCCAAAAAAACACTGCAGCGCCAGGTTGGGAATTCAGGGCAAGCCTTTGTTGAGTGCCGAATGATTGGCTCCATGAAGTATGAGCCATCAGCCCACACGTAGAACAACAATGAACAACATTTATTCCCCTGGACAAATGCACTTGACTTGATTTGGATTTTGGGATGGTGCCTCAGGACGATGACCGCAACGGATTCCTAGACGCTTGTCAGCAGCACCATGCAATCTTTGTGCAAATCACATTCATAATTCTGCTACTGCCTGTCCTCTAGCCGATTGCCATTTATTGAACTGTTATAATCCATTCTATATATATATACATACATATATATATATATATATATTTGTCGCCGTTTGCTGTCAGCTGTCAGGAAAAGGATGACTTTTTGCTGGTTAGCGATCAGATCACTCGCTCAGACCCGTGGCAAAGCTGCACACCAGTGGGGTGTGGGCTGTGTCCTGCGAACTATTCCAACCGATATTGCCGTGAAACAGTATGCTTTTGCAAAAAACGAATGTGTCTACAACACCACCCAACTTGTTGTATACTTACATGCAGTATGGCAAACAATCGTGCGCCTTGAGATTGATGTCAAAATGATGTGCTAGCTGAAGGTATGAGCTGTGGGCAGCCCTAGACTACGACAAGACGGGGTATGTCAGCCTCCGAGAGATTAGTGAGGCGCATCACTCCTAGACATTCTTCACTCTCTCTTTCAGAATTGTTTCAGATTGCACTTGCATGGGTATTTTCACATGTGTTGTCGATACGTGTTCAAGACACATGGACATGCCTCTGTGCAAACTATATATATATAGTTTCGTTCCTTGCCTGGCTTGACGTTTGTAGCCCTAAAGTCCTAAAGCTGATTGCCAGGAAGATGCCCGTTTGTGGTTTGACTTCAAGGCTTGGTCGGGAGCAAACTTCAGCGGATTGAAGCTGCACTGCATAGAGGGCATGGTGACCCTGGCTTTCTTCTTTTTTATTCTTTTCTATTCTTTTCTTGTTTGCTCGCTGTCCCTCTGCGACATCTGTGAGCTCGTGCCCCCCGTGCCAAGGAGAGACATGATGGTGCAGATACTGGGCACTGGTGCTGAAGAGCGAAAGCCAAAGACCCGAAGTTTCTCGTCAAAAAAAAGAACGGCGCAACCCGGGGCACAACCGGATAAGAACCACCGGAACCTGGGACAGGGCAGCCACGAGCCTACTGAAACTGCTTCGCACCGAGGTAAATTGTTTGGCTTCAGGCCTCTGGGCAGGGCGTGAGATGACATGAGAAACGGAGATAACCGAGATAACAGATAGGTAGCTTGATGGCATGTGAAGACACCATTTGTAAGGGGTTTTGTTTGCTGGTGTCGGTTGCGGTGGTGCTGTTGGTTTTCTGAGACAATCTGGCTTTGGCTAAGACTTCATCAGTTAAGCTGCTTGTCAGATTTTACCAAGCAGACTAAGCAGACGATGATGATTGCCACCACAAGCAGAAACGGCACTGTTCGATACAGGTGGTGAGTTTTGGCTCTATTAAATCTTGTTATTTGTGCTGACAGCCAGGGGCCCTGCAAGAGCTCGCACAAGTACCTCTGCTGTGCCTCATGTCTCGTCAGGCTTAGAATCAGGGTAGCGTCTGAATATGTTTGGATGTCCATCACAAAGAAGACACTCAAAGCAGCCCAGTGGGCACTTTTCAACTCTTGGTACTGGTAGCAGTTCCGCTTGAAGGTGATGAAGAATTTTGCACTTTGACCATTGGAGAGATTGCATGGGTTGAGGGCCTTCAGCGTTGTGGCTCCTGAGCTTAAATAGAGTGATGATGCCAATGCAGTTTTGCCAGTGATATGGCACATAGCTGGAGAGCGCCCCGGCACCCACCACATAGATCCCGCATAGATCAGGCTGGACAAGGAATGTGGAGGACGACTTCACGTTTCGCACATTAAAGAATTACAAATCAGATGCAACGCTTCCACCGCCTCTGATGCCGCGAGCTTCGGTTGCCACGGTTTGAGCTGGCAGGAACTCTTCTATGCATTGAAAGATGCAAAGACAGGCGGGACACGTGGGCAGAACACAGGTTTAACCGCTTTAAGCGATTGGACTTTCCAGCGAATAGGCTGCTATGAATTGTCTAATTACACTTTTTTTTTCCTCGCTTCCGTGTTCATATTTCAGCACAGTCGAGGGTCTCCCGACACGTTCTCAACCAAGATTGCGTTCCAGGTGGATTTACCACAGTTTGTGCCAGGCCTTGTAGATGCCCACTCTTTGACTTGGGTCGTTCCTCAACTGCACGTGAAGAAGGTCATTCAATTAAGAAACGATCAAGAATATTACAAGACGTAAAGCCCAGGGGTAGGCAACTGGAAGTTGACTGACCAAGCAGAAATGCAGAGATGGGCTGTTCCTGGAAGTAGAGTAGTAGCGGCAAGGAACATGCACGAGTAGCCACAAAAAGCAGAACTACAACAGTCATGGCCCCACTGGACTGTTTTTTCCCAACCAATGAGGAGCCTGAAGTGCGAAAGCACAAACTCAAACAAGAGGCGAAGAGGAGGCAGGGCTGAGCACTCGCTATCAGCGTGGCAATGTCGCTCAGCCTGGATCAGCCTGGCAGGATTGGTGCTGACCAAAAAGCAAAAGCAGCAGCACGGAAGAGCCAACAAATGCTGCTTGCCAAGAATTGGCGATTTGATGCCCATGGGTGGTGATGCACGAAAGATACTGAAGGGTGCCTGATTTGGTCCTGATTAAGCCGTAGCAGTTTGAACACCCGATGAAATCATATGAAATCTATAAATAGTCTTGCAGATGGAGCTTGCACGGCGGATGCGGTTTCAGGTGGAAGTGTGAATATGTCACGCGCATCCGGTGAGGCACTTGCACAATTTCAAAGCTTTTCTCAAGAAGCACTTTGGGCCGACCTACCACGCATGGCGGAAGGTGAAACTCGCGACAGGGAAATCATCGCGTTTTGAACGAGCAGCATGCTTTGTATGTTCGCAATCCTATGTCTTGATGCAGTATAGAGATGTACACTCACTAGATGTATATATACAGTATATGAAGAAACAACACACACACATATATATATATATATATTTATATACATAAACAAAAAGTATAGAAAGACTCCAAAGACAGCACTAGCTGGGATGGTGCAACGTGCCTTTGTATGAGCAGCTCCGGCAGCTCTGCATTCCGCAGGTGCTTGATGTTGATGGCACCATGCCGCTTTGCCTAAGTTGATGTGTGACCTTTAATGACCACTATACCTTTAACAGTCTCTTCAGGCTGTTCAGAGATCGTCTCACTAGACAATTCCTCATGACGGACCATATGTTTCTCATATCTTAACATATTTTGCCGAAATCTACAGCAGATCTCAGTACAAACTTTTGCTGATTGTCCGGGCTTCCAAGTTTCGTTGAAGACCTAGATGCGTAACGAAACCAAGGAACTTGCAAAAGCCGGAGCTGTTCAAAGTTTGTCGCCAGATTGGTTGCCTAGCTAAAGGACTTGGCTTCGGAGAGTGCATGTTCCCAAACCTTTGGATTGGAGACAGTATTGGAAGCACTTATTTGCAGAATGCGTTCAGTGAAGTGAAGCGGCCGAATTTCCGGTGACAAAGACTCATTGCCGACAAAGTAAAACCAAGATAACGTAGACGGCATCTGCTGCAGACAGCCAGACAAGCCAAGGATACATAAGACAGGAAGTGGCAAAGCCACGCAGTTTAATTGAACAACTCAACGGTGTTGCAGCATTTCGAATCGAGTTGCGGTTGCAGGCTAGCTTGAACTATACACTGTAAGTGACTGTGAGCTTAGGTTGGAAAGGAGACAGCCGACAGTTATGGATGGCTCTTGACAACAGTGGTAACGGCAACTCGACTGATCCTGACTGTACACGACTGTACTATGGTGACCTGCAAAGCCACTGCTTTTGTATTTGCTCAAAGGACCACCTAGTGGTGTGCATGTGATGCATTCTGCTGCAGAATGGTCTTGCCTTCTCTTTCTGCAATGTCGCAGCTGGAGGTTCAGCATCATTGGAAGAGTTGGATCCAAATTGTGCTCGAAAACTGGCAAAGTTCAAAGATTTTGGGGAGCGCCGCTTCGGTCACAGGCAGAAAGTCAAAAAATGACAATGACAAGTATGAGAAAGATTTGAAAGTCCAGTGACACAAAGCTGGGGCAACTTTTGGTTTCTGCATCGACTAGCTCTGGTGAAGCAGATGTAATTAATCAATGCAGATGATGTTTCGAATTTATTGGTCCAAGCATGAAATCGCACTCGGGAAGCACACCAGATCTGAATCCTTGTGCTGCAGGCCAGCAATACCCCTTTGGAGAGCCATAGACAAGAGGGACAAGCAACGTTTAGGCCGTAGCCCTACTAGACTTAAGCCCAAGATTCCTGCAGGCTGGTTCAGCCTAATTTATTGGAATATGTTGAGGAGATTGAGGGTTCCCACGCTGTGGGTGTCGCATTGTCTGTGCCGAGGCTATGATGTTTTTGTGAGACGATGTATGGTGATGCGATCTGGTCTAACAGAGGCTGAGCTCCAGGACTGCTCCGGAAATGCTGCAGGGTGGGCTGCATGATGGGCATGTCTTCGACCATGTCCTTCGACCACTTCAACTTTATCTCATTGTTTTGAGGAACTGGCTCACTGGCTTGATTGGCAAGGGAAGCTGCTTGCCTCAACCCTGGAAACCAGCTGCAACGATTTGCAACCTCCCAATATGAAGAAAGTTGGATGAAGATGACTGATTGGAAGAATTGTGAGGAGCCAATACTCAAGAAACAAATCAGTGGTGCAGCTTTTTGAGCAAGCCATCTTGCCAAGGAAGCACTTGTCCTTCATAGACATTGAGCTGCTTTGCTTTGATATATGTCTTTTTCCAACAGATGGTGAGAAAAGAGGAGCTTGAGGGCTGGGTTGCCAAAGTGTCACGCACAGCTCAGAACCCTTTCACAATTGGACTCACTTGGACTGTGCGTCCTAAGGTTCGTAGATCACTGGAGGCCTCCTGCCTACCTCATCGCAGAGCCCAATCAGGAAGCAGCGGATCAGATAAGGCCAGAAAACATCAGCGAACAAGACATGCCGAGCCAATGATGAAGCATGATTAAGCAATTGATCTCTGGCATTTCAAATCCTGGATGCAAAAATGCAGCTTGTGTGAGTTGGAACATGTTGGAACAATGGCCTTTCAATGTTTGTCTCGGGTGTCTCAGAATGTCTCAGATGTGTCAGGTCTTTGCTCCTGTCCAAGTATGGCCACTTTTTGAAGGCATGGCGTACCCTTTTGGACAAGGCCGGAATCTGGGACGATGGGCAAAGAGAGTATAGGACCTACAGGATTTGGTCACGCTTTGGTCCATTTTGATCAGATACTGCAAGTGAGCTTCCTGCTGCTGCTTTCGCAGCACTGATGCAGGACAGCTCCAACGTTTGCAATTGGGACGAGTTCCAAAATGCGACCTGTCAATGTAGAAACTCAATGAAACTGAAACATATCGAAATTAGATGACATTAATTTGAAACATATTGAAACTAATTTGAAACTGACAAGGTGACAAGATGACAAACTTTGAGCGGCCGTGTGCAGCCGTGGTCCCCCCCGAGGCGATGCGAGCCCTCAAATTTCACGGGGACGTGGGTGGTGCATGGCTGGCCTTGGACAAGGACAGTTTATGGACAGTACAAGATGTATAAGATACTACTTATATATAATTATATAATCTTATATACATATTATACTTATATATACTTATAAGATCGTATAAGATATTGCCAGAGGATGCCAGGGTTGTTTTCTTTTTCAGTGATACCTTCCTGTGAATCAGTGGAACAGGAACTGAACTCCTTATCAAGAATTGAGATTTGCCAACTCAGGACTTGAGTGGATCGATCACACTGGAAGACCCTTGGCCATAGAAAATATGTGTTTGGACCGCTCATCAGTGGCCAAACTCATAACATCCATCAGACTTCAAAGATTGGAAGGCAAGCCCAAGACTAAGTCAGAAGGGCATGGAAAGGCTGGCCATGCAGCAAGAAGGAACGATGGTAGCGTAAGGACTTTGAACAGCTCAGTTTAGAATCATGATTGACCCATATTGGCCTAAGGAGATCGATAGTCTGTCCAGCCAACTTCTCATGAACTTCAAGGAATGGGCTGATTCTCAGTTTCTTGGCCGTGCAGGTAGGTACGGTACTCTCTTTCTTGAAGCGTGATAGTAGCTTGCCTTGGCGGTCCCCGCCCTCTTGTTGGCATCTATGCTTCATCTCAGGTTTGGAAGTGTCCGTGCTGCTTTCAAGGTCGCATTTCCATAAATTTTCATTTTCACATATTTTCACCATTTGGTGTTGAAGATGTGTTGGCAAAGACATGGTTGCACTTTGTGATTTTGTGGCATCACTTCTGACAGCTTTCTGCAATGTTTTTGATATCTTTTGCATTCCTTTGCCACCTTCACACAGC
The DNA here is from genome assembly GCA_003297045.1 of Symbiodinium sp. clade C Y103. Classification (NCBI taxonomy): domain Eukaryota; class Dinophyceae; order Suessiales; family Symbiodiniaceae; genus Cladocopium; species Cladocopium sp. clade C. The sequence goes on along the minus strand of BGPT01000506.1, from coordinate 281,843 downwards.
ACTTGTTTGTCCATGCACCTCCCGCAATGGTCTGTGAGGTGTTGGACAAAGACCGATCTGGGGAACTCAGTCTGTCGGAGTTTCGACATGCGGTTCTCTCGCATCTCAGCCTATGTGGCACTGCAAGGTCATGATGAGACAAGTTCAATTTCAATTGGTTTCATCCAATCTACAGGCCCTAGAGTGCTAGAGGCTCGAACCTACTGCTGCAATCTCACATCGACCGTATGGAAAAGCGTCTGTTGATATCCAAGGAATGGCTTCTCATCATCCGATGAAGTCTCTTGCTTTGATGCATAGTTGATGGAACATGTGCGAATGCTTGTGAATTGTAGCTCTTGTCCCGATCGGCAGTTTATTGTATACTTACCGTTTGCCTCCAGGTGCGTCTGTTCAAATGTTTGGACTGCAGTGGACACGGAAGGCCCCTTGCCTTCATATGATTTGTTTTGCTGCCATGTTGGCTGTCTGAAGAATGTGCCAGTTGGCGCAGATGTTTTTATCCACCTTGTATCGTTCCCCAAAAGCGCGTGTAGAGTGTAGAACCCTTTTAGGGTACCAAGCTACCAAGAGTGTTTGTGACCCTGACAGGACTAGTGTTATTCCAAGCTATTGCCATACCATGCTTATTGAAACACATTCCAGGATTGTTGTCGTTGTTACTGCAGTTAGGCAATTATTGTTGTTACTGCTTTGTATCGTTGCCATTCTTCTTGTTTTGCAATTTGTGTTGAGCCCGAGGGCAGTCAACTTTCAATCCACTTGAACTTGTCATGGCTTTACTTCCTCTATAACTAAGTGGCTGTCGCTCGCTAGGCTTCTGCATCATGAAGTGCACTTTCTTGATGATACTCGGCCGGCCTTGCAGTGATGGGTGTTCAAGTGTGCCTCAAAACGTGCAATAGCTCCAATAACAGAAACCACGAGTGTTCGGTCTCCTGTCATCTTGTACTACGTTGAATCTTTATTTTTGCAATGAAAGTACCATGACCACAGCTTCAAATCATTTCCTTCAGGACTGGGAGCCTCCGCAAGCCGAAGACGACAAAGGCAGAGGGTTCAGTCTGAAGTTGTCTGGTTACTGACATTGTGACAGACATGATAGCCGTCCAAGTTCGGATGCCAGGGGAAGGCGAAGAAGACTTTGAGAGCAAAAACTCCAGTATTATCAACCAAAGTCGCTTGGCCGCCACAAAATTTACAGTGGTCAACAGCAACTGAGCAGGCTGAACTTCACAGCTGTTGGAATGTGGTGTTGGAAGCATATGGCGAACTTCCCTTTCTGGCAAGTTCTCTAAGCAGTCTTGCCTTGCACCTGACTAAAGGTGCTTGGACGGAGGGCTCCGCAGAATCCATGCCCCCTGTTTCAAGTGTGTCAGGACATGTCAGATGATGTCAGATATCAGCACTAGTCTGGAATGGATTGGCCTTTGTCTTTGTCATACTTTGAGATGTTTGTAGTGATGTTTTGTGATGTTTTATGGAATGTCTTGTCTCAAGGTACAGCTATGCAACGATAGCCCCTGGTCCTGGAGCCTATGACCTGCTGTCCTGCTTCGGAGCTCAACCACGGGTACCCACTGCAAGGCCAAGGATCCATCAGCATAGTGGCAGTATGTGCAAGTATGTGACAGTGTGTTGATATGTTTTTCATACTTTTGATTTTTTTTTGTTTCCTCATGTTCTAGTGCATGGTGGCCTTGCAGTTAGCCTCCTGTGCAATGAGTGTTTGGCCAGGCAAATGTCACATCGTGCTGACTGAACTGCTGACTCACTGTTGTGATTTTGTGCTTCAGGCACACAGGTGCCCACACCTTTGGTACTCGTCGAGAGACCTGGGTCAAGACATCAATTGAGCTTCTTGGCTTAGAAGTTGCGGCAAAGGTTATGTTATGACTCCAAAGATGCTTTTTTGATGAGGCTGCCAAGAACTGCAGACAACTGCTATAAAGATATTTAACTGATATGAATATAAACATAGATAGCAATTTGTATAATTATATATGTATATTGTATACTTGAGCAAGATCATTTCAGTGCTGTTTGCCAAGTGCAGTGGTTCAATTCCAAGGTCCATTGGACCTGGAGCATTTGAGAAGGAGCCTTGATGCCAGGATGCGGGCCTTACTGATGTTTGAGACTTTATGAGGATAGGATATGTATTGTTCTATGCTTGTTCTACATAAGATTGTATTTATATATGTCCATTGAATCATATATCTAAGTTTCTAATATATCACATGTCACATATCCATATTCTTAGTAAGATATATGATATATCTACATCTTGGGGCAAACTTGACGAGCCGCGTTGCAACCAGCGGTGCTTCCAAATGCTGAGGAACCCAAAGACTCTGCAACACAAAGGCGGCACAAGCTACTCAGCCGCACTCAGCAACGCGAGACAGGGCAATGCGGAGAGCAGCTAAGCTTTAAGCAAACCAGTTGAAGTAATTAGAGATCCTTTCTGAGGCCTGCATGGCAGTTCACGACTTCTGCGCGGATGAGAAGCGAGGCGATATACAGAATAAACAGACATACAGAGACACTTTTTTGATTGCTTGGGTGCAAAAGTTTTCCAGATAGACCCTGCACGTTGATGGCAGTAGAGATGGGTATATGGCATGCAGTGGCATCATGACGTCAGGTGAATGACTCGCCAGGGCCAGGACACTATCAAGCGCATCCTGTCTTGAACTCAGCTCCGGAGATATTGCTCTAGTCACCAGATTCCTGCACCATCTCTTGAGATAGCGATTGAAAATGATTGAAACATAGACCATCCTCATTGTTCTGTTGATTAAACTATGAACCGTTGAAGACTTCTGAGATTGCTACAAGCGACGCACCAGAGATTGTGCCACTGTCACAATCTGCATGGCCAGGTCTTTCAGGGACCTCAGTTCTCCTTCGGCAGCCGACGTGGATTTACTCTTCATCCACTCCAGAGCCTTTTAACAAGTTACGTGTTCAGAGACGTTCAGAGGTTCAGATATGTTTGGATTGATTTACTGTAAAGTTATTTTTTTTTACCGTTCTGAGCTTACTTTGTCATACTTGTTCGAAGTCAATCCACTGGCCTTCACCCGATGCTGCTGTAAGTCAGGACGCCTCCTATGTCAGCCAGAACAAGCGTCACGGCTGGAAAATATTGCTTCAGCTAGAGAAGCATGAAGAAAGCACCAAAACATTGAGCCGACGCTGCTGATCCGACTTGTACAAAGACTACATTTCATTTGGATCATTTTGGATCAATGATTGGGCATGCAGAATGCAGCCTGGAAAGTAGACAAGAGAGGGAGTGGCAGCCCACTGCTGAGACCCCGCGTCACTTTTGGGCGCATAATATGTAGAGAAGCTCAACTCGCCCAAAGACTGGGCGCGTTGACCTAGAAATTTGAATCGTCTCTTGCTAAAAAAATAATCAACACTGCTTTGAAGAGTGCTTTTCTCACCCAGCTGCAATATAAATAATATGGTATATTATTTGAACATATTTGGACATTCTGGACCATCTTGGAGCATTCCAAACGGCTCCTGGACCCTCTCTGAGGTGAATGAGAAAGTTCCCTGAGAAGTCTTGGGCCTCGGCCTGCTCGCTTCTGCTCGCATTTTTTGAGCTCGTGCACAAATTCATGGCAGCAAAGCGCGTTGCCAAGGAGCACTGGTTTCCGGGGGTTGGCAAAGCCAGACTTTTCCAAAAGGCACGGGGGAGACCCGTGCGGCCCATGCTCTTTCATAAAGTCAGTCTTGCATGTCCTGTGCCTCTACACACACACACACACTGTACAGTATTTGTCATGTACAGACTCAGTAGCTAGCCTAGAAAGGCGTACAGTACAGTATGTATATAAATTGTATATTAAATGTATTACTGTATACCCATCTTATATACACCCTGTAGCAAAGTGGATAGGATGATGTAACTACGTACATCATTATTGCATTGAACAACACCGCTCAGTTGCTCTCTCTCTCTCTCTCTGTATCTCTCTGCGCGCACGCACATGCATATTAATACAGCATCCTTGCAATCGAGCCTCTCCCGCCCTGCCCGCCCCGGATTCCAGTCACAGGGACGATGTGCTCCTCAACAGCTTCGGTCGCCCTGACACGCTCGGAGCCCACAAGCTGTGTATTATTTGCTGCTGATTTGTAGATTGGAGTTCTGCAAAAGGTCAACGGTGTCGCTGGTATCCAACATGACCCAACACTGGCAACAAGTTGTAACACGTCGAAACACGTCGTAACACATTGTAACACGTTGCAACAATGTAGATGGCAGTTTGGGACCTGGCGAGGCTGATCCTGGCGCAGGGACGCCGTTTCTATGCGCACTATGAGGTTCTGAGCCTGGGCCTCGGGAGACCCTGTGGCTCATCCGTTGTCGTTCAACTTGGACACACGTGGCCATCAGGTGGCCATCAGAGAGCGTCCGATCCTACCTGTCTTGAAACCAAATCGGCATTTGTTGATTGTCCAGGGCCTTTGTCGCCTGTTCTGCGGGTGCTGAGCCCAGTCAAACAGATCAATCAATAAATCGGGAAGTGCACATGACAGAGAGAGAGAGAGAGAGGTCGCTTGGACAAAGGCGAGGCCGGCTTTGTTTTTGACAAATTCCCAGTTCATTTGAAGACTGGTAAGGCAAGACTTCACGTCTCCAGTCTTGATCTCAGTTTACCATGGTACATGGTCATACATGGTCAACTTAGTATAATAATGTCTTCACCTTGGTGTTTGGCCGGGAGATGCCGGGAGGCATTTGTAGAGGTGCTACAGGTCCAAACAACATTCTTTCTCATCCCAAGCTGCTTGTCTCCTGCAAGCCATTTGCATCAAGTGTTTCTTGAGATGTTTGTCATTCTTCCAAACTGCCCAGCTTTATGGAACTTCTTCTGGCATTGATTGTAGCAGCCGATGTCGTCATCCTTGTGAGGCCTTGATCCTATTTGGGGAAGAACGCTCCACATCAGAAGCAAAAGCACCAACCTTTGGACATGCGCCTGTGATACAAGTCACACATGTACACGTCACACATGCCGCTCACATGCCCATATTGAACAGGATGGATCCTAGATGATCCTAGTGCGCTCAAAGTGCTCCAGCAGTGACATAAGATGCCATAGGTCAAGACCCTGCAGAGCGCCGAACGGCAGAAGGAGTTCTTGCCTGGCTGCACGCCGTGTACCCTCCGCAGGCACAAGAGACCATGGATCATCATGGATCATCATGGATCATCTATATATTTTGGGTCGGACTTGGGGGCTTATTATCGGGCGGATCGGGAATATTTATACGGTATGCTTTGACTTCAAGGAGTTTCTTCGCGATCTTCCGATTCGAATGCTGTCAGATTGCTTCCATGCTGACCAATGTGCTTGCGAGGTCATGCCTCCTGCACACTTGATGCCAGAGGCAAGATTTTGAGAGCAGAGACCAGACTGGGACGAGATGGCTACTTCAGAATCCTTTCGTGTGTCTGTGTGAGTTTTTGTTTGCGGGGCAAGCACCAGTCCTGCGTGTAGAAACTCACAAAATCTCAAAAAATGGTCAAGCCATATTCGATCAAATAAGAAGAGACGTACCTGTTGTAAAATCACATGTTTGCACACTTTGTACAAGAACATGTCAAAAAAAGTATAGCAAGTTGGAGAAAGTGACTCCAACGATCAACGTCTGAAAGACAACAAAGTGGTCAAGGGCGTGCGAGACTAAACAATGACATGTTAGTTTTCCAGATGTCGATATAGCGGCCGCCTCTCGCAGCTATTTTGCCGTCACAGCGCGGATTAGTTTGTGAAAACCAGCTAATTTCATGCACCTGTCTCACTCCATGAGGAGGGATCATGCCTTGGGGCTGGTGATCAAGATTGATCAACAGATTGATCAACACACAGCACGTTGATTTGCGAGTCATGTCGTTTCATGCAGAGTCATGCCCATTTCTTGCTGTCCAGTGCCCGGAGGATTTGCAGTGTTCTTCTGCTGCTGCGATTGATCAGTGCGGAGCGAGAGAACCAGCTGTCACAGGAGGTCCGAACGCGCCAGAATCTGCCAGAGCCAACATGTCTTACCACCAAAAGTGGAGGATGTGGACGGTTAGATACGAAATGACAAAATGACGAGTTCTTTGGGCCCACCTACCTCACAGATCCACAGAGTTGACCCACTGCCGTGGAGTGGATTTCACCAGGATGATGAGACTGCTTACAAGCGGTTTCGGGAGGAGTGCCTTGGTTGGGATTTAGTGCACCAAGTGCAGTCACCGATGGAAGTCAGCTGAAATAGAGGGTCTGGAAAGGTGAACGCTGAGTGTCCTGAATGGCTTAGCAAAGGTCTAGGAATGGATGTGGGTTCCTAGTGGGTGACTTATAGACATGCAGTTTCTCCGCAAACAACGATTACCATGCAGCTACCTTTCCCTGCTTAAGACACTCTCCAAAGTACTTGTGAGTTAAAATTAAGAACATCTTAAAAGGAGGAAATGATTAGAACATATTAGAACCCCAGACACTCACACCTGATGGGTACAAGACTGAGCACTGATACCAACTCCAAAAGATTTTCTGGGCTCTATTATTTCGCAGACATTTGGTCAAGGATGCGCATGTTAAAACGATTTTGCATGCTTCGTCAGTCTGAGGCACAATCGAACGAGCACTGGAGATCACTTAAGCTACGAGCAGCGCCTGGCGAACTTCCGCGCTCTGATCGCATTGGTGCATCATGGTGCATCATTTGCCATTGTTTTGTATTTGTTTCATCGTGATTCATTGAGCGAAATAGAGATTGTCAGACTATTTAGGATATTGGAGCGACCTGATCTCTTTGGAACATTCTGCCATTTTTATCTTTGTTTGGTGGCATTAATGAAAAGTTGCGATTCCATTCGCTTCAGACCCAGTCTGAACTTCAAGGTCGATTCCGAGCTGCGGTGGAAGAACACAATGCTCGGGCAGACGTCAGTTGGACAGCAGCTTTGGGCTGAGTTCTGTAGCAAATTGATTCACCAGCTGGTCACCAGCTTGCCGTTTGTCCTCACATCTCTTTGTATGTGTACTAAGCCCTTCAGCGTTGGATGCTTGGATGCTTTGGGCTGTGAGCTTGAGGTCATCAACCGGTTTGCAGACTATAGCGAAGCCGAGTACAGAGCCTTGTTGGGCCAGAGGCGAACCTGGAGACCAGAAGTCAAAGCAGGACAGGACCACTCAAAAGATCTCAAAAGTATACAAAGAAATTGGATTGCACCAGACACCCGAGGACAGCTACTGGAGAGCTGGGGAACTCGAAACCTCGAAGATCAGTCAATGCCAGTCAGTCAAACGTGCGAATGTTACTGTTCCAGCAATGTGAAAGACATATGAGCTACAAGCAAAATTTAGGTTAATGGAAAGTAGTATTCGAGGGGACTCTATTTTTTGGAAATTGAGCTGAGGCTTGGAAAACGATAATACNGAAATAGGCATTCAATAGCATTCACCATCTGTTTGAGAGATAGGCAGACGGGAAAATCCTCTTTTGAACAGGTGGTACCTGGTGATGTGCATTGCTGTGGGGTGATGTTGTGTTTGCTGCTATTTGCGCTGCATGCTGAGTAAAATTCAAATATAGTACGGCCACATGTCAGTTTTTTGCCTCAACTCTTGCTAGTGAC
>BGPT01000506.1:233611-258995 GCA_003297045.1 Symbiodinium sp. clade C Y103 | reverse complement strand
TTTTAGGCCGCAAAGCCTGTCCAAAACAATGGCGGAAATGTGCGTCGAAATGGCGGAAACCCGCGGAAAAATGGCGGAAATTTTCGGAAAAAATCCGGCCAGTAATTTTTGTTTGTATTGAGGGCCAGGAAGACTGCGAGAGGTCACATTGATCACCTGATTCCTTTTTTTNGGCGGAAATTTTCGGAAAAAATCCGGCCAGTAATTTTTGTTTGTATTGAGGGCCAGGAAGACTGCGAGAGGTCACATTGATCACCTGATTCCTTTTTTTTCAATTGAAATTGGTTGCCCAAGAAAAGCCCTCAAAAACTTCATTTCTACCTCTTTGTGGGATCAGCACGAGCTGCTCACCACAACAGTGAAAACCCAAAATTACATTTTTCACCCGTGATGACGTTTTTGGTCTAGAAATTACGTTTTTTTACTGAAAATCAGCCCATTACAAAAATTTCGCATAGTTGGGTTTTCTAGGTATAGATATATGTAATGGAGATTCCATCAGATTCCGATTTTTTTGCACTCCCCCCTGCATCTTTCTGCTGTCACTGCCAAGCAGGAGCCGGAAATGAGTCGGGTGTCAAGTGGTCCTGAGGAATTCGAGACCAACATTCAGGACGTCCGTAGCTGGCTGCGGGTGGGCGCGTTTCGCAGCCCAACGGCTGTGGGAAAAAAGACCTAGTGTCTTGGAGAGGAATATGATAATATGATATACTAGTAGTTAATATATTCATTAAATATATGTATATACATATATATTATATATTAGTGAGTGTGTATTTGTGTAAATAAGAATGCGTACAATATCATATATATATATATGCATATCTATATATATATATATATCGCTGCACATGATGTATATATATATATACATACAATTGTACTGTACATAGAATCCACTTGGACCCAAGTAAACAGTGCATTTGTGCACGGTGCATGGTTTGGTGGATGGTGTATGTATGGTTTCATAGCTGGTGATCCTCAAGGACACAGATCTTAGTTGGCACAACCTTGGATGCTGTATACCGTCCAATGTGGTCAAATTTAGGGATGGTGGATTCTATTGCTTTACGAACATGCATTAATCATCATCAATCACGAATAATCACTATACGAAGTGCTATTCATTATCAATAACCACCCATTATCCCGTATATACATATATATATATATATATATACACTAAGCAACTCAGAAGCTGGTTAGCCGCAGGACGAAGTGAGCGTCACGGCAGATAGCCAGCAGCTCCTGGAGGAATTCGTCCCTTGGCCTGAGCCAGCCAGGTTGAGTTTTCCAACCCGCATACGTATATAGGGAATCAATGGGATTCAAGGGGATCTATGATTTTCCATGGGATTTTCTGGTGATTAATGGGGTTTTATGGTGATGATTGGGACTATTGTATGGGGATTAAATGGGACTTTGTATGGTGATTCATGGGAAATTTCACCACCAAAAATGGGCATAGTAATGGGAACTACTGTCAGTTGTTGAATCTGATTTGCCTCAGGAACCTGAACATTCAATCTCATGGGTACTTCGGCCCAAATAACTCGCAGGATCTTCTTGTGATCAACTTGTGATTCAAGGGAAATCCAACATCAGATCTGAACCATTCGATCCAAGATCTATTCTTCAGAGCCTGATTGCTACCAACACTGGTAGCGGAGCTACCCAAGCTCCGTTACCGGGGAACTGTTTCTACTTCCTTGCTGAGCTCTTTGGTGGGTTATCTGTCAATCAAGTCCCCACTACGTACTGGAATTTGTTTGTGCCATTTTGGCAATTGCTATGACTACTGTGGAGAGAAAAGGCCAAATTGTCTCGGGGAATGGCGATGCTACATTCTGGTTGGAATATGTGAAGCGAGTGAGGTTTCAATACGAACGTACTGAACCCAAGAAGAGGTGTTTGCTAGGAGCTGAACTTGTGAGCCGTTTGACCGGCAGGGCATGGGATGTAGCAAGCGCTGATATTGATCATCATTTGCTTCAACAACAAGATGGCGCTGCGTATTTACTACGTTTCTTAGAAGACAGACTCTGTAAAGCGCCTGTGCCAGATACAGGCCAGCGTTTAGAGGACTTCTTTATTCGCTTGCGCCGCCAGCCAGGAGCAAGTATGACAGAGTGGGGAACCCAAGTGCGAGAAGCTTATCGACGGCTACAGAGGGCAATGGCAAGGCAACGTCGTGACATGGAACAAAGAGGTGAAGGTCCTTTAGGTCCTAGTTCTCCCAAGAGCACTCCTCCTGTAGTCACTTCTTCTCCACCTAGACGGTCAGATGCCACCACTCCTCATGCGAGCCAGTTCCCCGGACAAGAGAACCCTTTTGGAGATGTTCCACGTCAGTCCAATCCAGGTTCACACCATGGAGACTTGGACGATTCAGGAGACCAAGATGAGCCCGATCACACTGGCTATCAGCGTGTTCCGCAACAAGATGATGCTTCGAATGCTGGCAGCAATCCTGGTCGTTGGACAGCTGACGAATGGGTTGCGTGGCGTGCTCAAAGAGGCTGGAACTGGCGAAGAAACACCAGTAGTAGTTCTAGCTATCACGGAGATGATGTTGATACCAAAACCATCCAATGGGAACAGTTTGATTTTGGAGATATTCAGATATTGCCACCAGAAATCCTAGGATGGATCATGTTGAGACGTAGTGGGCTTCCTGCGTCTAGCAGACTCTCCGTTTTGTCAGCTATCAACAATAAGCTAGATCTAGACACCATGGAAAGAGCTATGAGGGATCAGGAGGAAGAACTTCTCCTGTCTGAAGCACATCGCCGACCAGATCTCTCCCGACCAAAGCGCTCCTTTTGGATTGAAGAAGGTGGAGAGTGGGGTCTTCTTTCTGAAGCGGATTTGGAAGACATTGATGAGAATGCGGTGATGTGGGTGGGCAGTCGCCTTCCTCCTGAAGTACATCCTCATGCTAGCGTAGAGAATGACTGGGTTGATGACACAGCATGGAGCACGTTTCTCCCTGATGGACAGGAGATGCAATGGCAATGGTTTGACGATGATTTCTATGCAGCAGATGGTGATGGCGTGTTTTGGAGCTGGGCCGAGACAAAGACGTGGATGGACTGCCAAGAATGTCTTGCTATGTTTCCCCAAGAAGCAAAACTGGAGGAGATCTTTGCTGGTTTTGATGAACGTATGCGTACTTTTCGAGAGAGCCGTGCTTTGAACAATGCCAAGCAGATGTCGCGTGGCTACTATCCCCTGTCCATGATGAAAGGCAAGAACCAGGCCAAAGGCAAGGGCAAGGGAAAGGGTTCTTTCGGAAAGAAAGGAGGTTCATCTGCCTCTAATCATTCAGTTTTGACTGTCGCCGGAAAGGGCACGAGCAAAGGACAAAAACCTGGCAGTCCAGAATATCGTGGCTGTTTTATATGTGGTTCGAAAGAGCATGATTTCAGGTCCTGCCCGAAGAGACAGAACTCAGGCAACCCACACATGTCTAGAACCTCCTCTACCAACTACTACTCCAGAACCATCTTCATGGTCATGCCTGAAGTAGATGATGCTGAGAGCTTAGAGACCATTCCAATCACTGCTGAAGCGTTAGCTGTGATGTCCCAGGAATTTCCTGGACATGCTGTCATAGATAGTGGAGCCACCGAATCAATTGCCTCTTTTGAAGCCTTAGAAGAGATCATGAACATGCGTTTTCAGCGTTTTGGTCAAGAAGACCTCGTGGTTCATTCAAAGCAGAAACGTTTCAAGTTCGGCAATGGTGAAACCAAAATGGCCGAATCGTTCATCGAACTGCCTCAGACTTTAGGAGGGCAGTCAGTGCGACTTGGTGTGCACACTTTAGATGCACCAGGTGTTCCTTTGCTGATTTCTGTGAAGACTTTGACAAGGCTTCGAGCTGTAGTCGACTTTGAAGATGCCACGATCTGTTTCAAACCAATGTCCTCAGGACGATGGATTCCTTTGAAGAGAGCCCGAAATGGGCATCTGCTTTTAGACCTGACTCAAGATTGGCTAGGTGACAACAAGAACTTTCACTCGGCCAGCAACACAGCGGCTGTGAGCAATGACTCCTCAGACAAGTCCCGCGTGCAGTATAAGGTCGCTGACTCCAGTGCTGGCATCCACATGTGTGAAAGTTGTACATTGTCATCACCATGTCATGATAGTCGTGAAGTAGAATCTCATGTACTTGGCATTTGTGAAGGTGATCCACAGGTTCCACAGGTCATGTCGACAGCAAGCAGTTGCGAAAATGATGTAGAGAAAGAAGATGAAGAGCTGATGTCAGAACAAGTTCATGAGCAACAGTTTGGAGATCAAAAGAAGCAGCTGGAAGATGCGAGTGCCGATAGCTCCTCGGGCTCAAGCATGCGCTTGCTCCCCGCACTCGTTGCTGCTGTCATCTCGTCTACATCCTCTTCTACCAGGTATGTCTCAGATCCAATCGTCGGCGATGGAAGCTCCCAAAGCATTGGCCAAACAGAAAGCCAAGGCCAAGCCGAGAAGTTCACGAAACCGGACACCATCGGCCGAGAAATACGATTGGAGCCGAGCAGAGGGTCCAGATCCCCGCGACCCTCGAAGCCAGGGTTACCCTTGTTGGGGATCCCACACACCGATGCCGGAGGGCAAAGGTTCACTGTCGGGCCGAAATGGTCACGCCCGCTGGCAAGTCTGCGAGACATGCAGACTCAGAATCCAGTATGTGCCTGTTCACGGCGCAAAGGCGATCTACAGATCGGCTGGTCCCTTGGCGACAGATGCTGCCAAGGCCATGGACAAAATCAAGGACAAGGTGGAGAAGGAGCCTGCAAGCCGAGAAGCTCTGAATACCAAAGCGATCGGGATTCATGGAGCCAAGGAATCCCTGAAAGCGAAATTGGCCAAGCTGGAGAACGAAGAGTCCAAGCTTCTGGAGAAGGGCACCCCAAGCAGGCCTTCGAACCAAGGCTATCCGAAAGCCGAGGAGGTGGTGGATCTCACCAAGAAGGCATCCAAGCGGGAGAATGCGAAGGCTCCAGAAGTGGCGGAGTCGGAGACTTGGAGCGTTGTGGGAACTCCTCCACCATCAACGTGAGTGATCAAGATTCTTTGAAGGATCCACAACGCCAAGGACTTCTCACAGATGCCATGAAAGAGATCCTGTTGGACAAGGGTATGGACTACATCAATGAGGCCAACCACGCTTATGAAGAGACCTTCGGCATGGATGCGGAAGACAGGGTTGATCTTTTGGAAATCTGCTGTCCCACTGACAGCAAATTAGTGACCACCTTCCAAGAGAATGGCTTGAAAGCTTTGCGCATTGGTCTTCCAGCTTTTGATTTGAAGACCCGCAAAGGCCTTCAAGAACTTAGAGAAATGTTGCATCGTCATCGCCCTCGTCTTGCTTGGTTTTCTCTTCCTTGTGGCCCATATATTCTCCCATTCAGGCACTGTTCAACGAAGACACTCCAGAGAAGTTTGAGAGAAGCGAGGCCAGAAAGAAGCAGTCAAGGAGACTGATTCGAAACGGTCTCATTGCTGCAGAAGACCAAATACAGCTTGGAGGTGAGGTCGGCTGGGAATGGCCGAAGAACAACCTTGGATGGAAACTCCCTGAAGTCAAGCGTTTTTTTCAAAAGCTGGAAAGACGTCAAAGGCATTTCATAGGCAAGCCAGATGGATGCGCCTATGGTCTGGTGAATCAAGAAAATATTCCTCTACGAAAACCTTGGAGAGTGAGTACGACCAGTCAGACACTGGCACAAGCAGTCACCAGACAATGTCCAGGTCATGAATACCATGCAGAATGTCTTGGAGGAGAAGAAGCGAGAAAGTCAGGCTTCTACCCACAGTCTCTTTGCGATGTGATCTGCAAGGCAGTGCGAGAAATGAGAAACAACACACAACAGGGCATTTTTCCTTGTTGTTATCCAGCGATGCCAGTGGAAGATGAGAGCCACGGGAAGACATCCTTTCAACCCTTGAGCGACACGGAGAAGAAGGCATCTATGAAGCTTTTGGATAAGCTACATCGGCGAACCGGTCACCCTTCCAATCAGGCCTTAGCCGAAACCCTTCGTCACCGTGGAGCTCATCCTGAAGTCATCGAATTGACGCGTCATCATGTTTGTCCAGATTGTCAAGAACTTAGGCTAGCACCACTCAACCCCATGAATAGTCTTGAAAAGTCAGATACTTTGTGGGAAACCGTGGTTTTGGACAATGCAGAGTTCCCTGTAGATGGCAAGATCATCCATGCTATGTTGATGATTGATGAAGCGTCACGTTTTCTATGTCCTCATTTTCTTTTTGAGACAGCTGCGGATGAGAGTCGCAACTGTACTGGCACTGAAGCAGTGAAAGCCATCCATGACTCTTGGATCCGGCACTATGGCATGCCGGCTCTGGTCCGATTAGACCCAGAAGGTGCTTTCCGTTCCACGGAACTGAGCCAGTGGATGGAGGAACGTGGAATCGAAGTGCAACCATGTGCTGCAGAAGCCCATGGTCAAATTGGTGTCATCGAACGAGCCATCCAAACTGTGAAGGCTACTGTGCGTCAACTGTTGCAAGGTTCAGGAGAAACACCATGGGAGGCCATAGTACAAGCATGTCATGCTCACAATGAGTTTTCCAAGCTAGAGGGTTTCTCACCGTTTCAATGGGCTTTTGGAAGACAACCTAGTATGACTGGAAGGCTGCACTCCAAGGAACAAGATTTACCCTTTTGGACCTCTTCAGCTGTTCAAGGAACTGCGATGGCGCAGAACCTACGGTTGCGAGTGCAGGCCCAACAGACCTTTCTTCGGCAACAAGCACAAGAACATGTGTCAAGGGCTCTAAACTCCAAAACTAGGCGAGCTGAAGTCTTCCTTCCTGGAGATCTTATCTATTTCAAGCGTGTGAAGCCTCCGGCACAACCACAAGCTGCTGCCAGGATGCCTCACAAATTGTGGAGGTGGTACGGACCTGGCCGGGTCCTTGCCACAGAAACTCGCAATGATGGTTATGGAGAAAGCCGTAAACCTGCTCACATCATTTGGATTGTGTCGCATGGGCGCTTGAAAAGATGTTCCCCAGAGCAACTACGGCATGTTTCTGAACGAGAGCGTTTGCTGGCAGAGTCTTCTGAAGGGGTATCGACTACATGGACGTTTCATAGTTTAGCCCAAACTTTGTATAGAGGTGAATATGAAATTTTGGATCAGCATGTTTTTCCAGGTGATCAGGAGGCAAAAGGGCCACCACGAAGATCCAGATCCGTAGGTCGTGAAGTTTCCTCTACACCAAGACAGTCATCACATGTACAGCCTAGCACACCAGCACAGTCATCCCATGTACAGTCTGGTAGGAGTAGGTCTGTTGATGTCACCAGTAAAAGAACAGAGAAGACCCGTCAAAATTTGGAGGCGGCGACCGGCGGTGATCGGGCACACCAAGAGACCGGCGTCGAAAGAATGACCCTTCAAGAACTTGCTGAAGCGACCAGCGGTGAGAGGGCACACCCAAAAGCTGGCGCAAAACGAACAGAAAAGATGCCACAAGAATCTAGAAAAGAGGCCAAGAAAGAAGTAACTAATCCAAGCACTCCCGCAGCCGTTTCTGACAGCGTCCCCACAAGTGGTGCACGCTCCCTGGGTCTCGATCTCGGTAGGTACCTTCAAGATCCCATGTATGATCCTGCACCGGATGCTGTGCAGCGAGATCGCCCAATGAACGAGCTCTTCTCGCAGCCCCTCTTCAAGAAGCAACGAAGAGAGCTGTATGGAGATGATTTTTTCATTGGTTTGTGCGAGGAAGAGGTCAATCAGAAGACTTTGGACCATGCGGTCTGCACGTTTGACATTGACCTGCCAACAACTGCAGCCCAGTGGAAGCGGTTCAAGAGATCTCCATGCAACTATTTTGTCAAGAAGGTGAAGGGTGCGGAAGTGAAATGGCATTTGCTATCTCCAGAGGGGAAGAAAGGTTTTGAAGAGGCAAAGATGGCCGAGGTGAACCAGTGGCTGACGGCAGCCGCCGTGAAAAAGGCCATCGGCCCAATTCCCAAAGACAGAGTGATACCCATGAGATGGGTGTTGACATACAAACAGTCAGGTGCCCCAAAAGGGCGCATTGTACTGATTGGGTACAAAGACCCCGACCTTGCTGAGCTGCAAAGTAGTGCACCCACTATGAGCCGTCGAACGCGACAATTGGCATTGCAAATGATGTCAGTGAAATGCTGGCGAGCTCTCAAAGCAGATGTGAAAGCGGCTTTCTTGCAAGGCGATGCTACAGAGACCTCCAGGCTCTTGTTTGCACAGCCTGTTCCTGAGTTGGCAATGGCTATGGGGCTGAAGGAGGGTGAAATTGTCCAGGTGATGAAAAGTTGCTATGGCTTAATCACTGCTCCTGCGAGATGGTTCCAATGCATTGCCAAGACCTTGAAGGAGCTGGGAATGCACCAATGCCGCAGCGATCCCTGTCTTTGGGTACTACATGAGAATGATGCAGATGGAAAAAGGCAAGTGAGCGGATTGATTTGTGCACATGTCGATGATTTCCTTATTGCTGGTGATGAGCAAAGTGAGGCATGGACACAGTTGCTGCATCAATTTTATGATCGATTTCGCTGGAGCCCATGGGAGTTCCAAAGTTTCCAACACTGCGGAGTCCAGATCAGAGAACATGCAGACTACTCTTACACTTTAGATCATTCAGCCTTTTGCGAAAACATCGAGCAGGTGACGTACCAGAACAGACCTGATCATGAACCAGTCAATGCTGATGAACTGACCCAGTTGAGAGGTGCTCTTGGTGCCTTGCAGTGGCGCGCTCATCAAACTGCACCGCACTTAGCTGCTAGATTGGGACAGCTACAGAGTGAACTGGCGAAACCAACTATCAACACTGTGAAAGCTACCAACAAACTGATTCGAGAGTGTTTTCAAACGAGACACTTGTCAGTTCGAATCAATCAGTTGGATGTTAGCGATCCACGTGAAGTTTGCTTTGTAGGATGGTCAGATGCTGCTCTAGCTAATCGCATTGACATGGGAAGTACAGGTGGATATGTGATAGCTGCTGCCAATCCCATCATCATGCAGGGACAATCATCACCATTGACTCTCATCTCTTGGCGTTCCGGAAAGTTGGCTCGAAAGGCCAGATCCTCTCTTGCGGCGGAAGCACAAGCACTTTCAGAAACTGACCAGGAATTGATGTTCACCAGAATGGCATGGGCCGAGATGTGTGGCGATTTAATTTCCTTGTCAGAAGCTACTGAGAAGATTGCAGCTGTGAGAGGCACGGTAGTTGTAGATGCAAAATCTCTCTATGACATTTTGTTGAAAAGAGAGCTTAATTCATCAGGTGTAGGTTTGAAAGACAAGTACAGTACTTTGGAAGTTCTCTGTCTCCTAGAATCCTTAGAGAAAATGAAGACAGAGGTCCGCTGGGTACACTCAGAAGCCCAAATTGCGGACGCGTTGACCAAACCATTGCCACCTGGGATCTTACATAAGATCATGCATGAAGGCATTTGGACCCTGCGATACGATCCAGCTTTTACTAGTGCGGAGAAGCTGAAGGCGAGCCGACGTACCCATTCTCTTGAAGACTTTAGGGGTGTGTCAGTTGTTGAATCTGATTTGCCTCAGGAACCTGAACATTCAATCTCATGGGTACTTCGGCCGATCTTCTTGTGATCAACTTGTGATTCAAGGGAAATCCAACATCAGATCTGAACCATTCGATCCAAGATCTATTCTTCAGAGCCTGATTGCTACCAACAACTACCCTCCTATAAAGTAATAACATAGGTGCTGAAAAACCAACCATGAATGTCGATCATTTTCCGAAAACCATGGGTTTTCCACATCGTTAGTTTACCCTTGAAACAGTTTGCTCTTTGAATAGTGGTTGAGCATGGTTGACGAATTTGGTGATACAGTACCTAATGGCGATTTAATGGTGGTCAACCGGTCAGTCCTCCAAAAGGCAATTTCTCCAGAGAACATAAAAGGACCCGTGCGTTTCTGCTTCCCTTTCCATCAAAGAAGGGCGGCATGACATGGATGAACAAAATCAATATCAGCTCCATCTGAAGAAAACACACCGGTGATTGGTGGATTTCGTTAGTGGAATTGATGGCTCTGAACTTCTGAAGTTTCAAAATTGATTTAGATCTAGAGATGTACACGCTTGCCTGCAGGGTCACACTTGCCGAGTGCCAGGGACATTGGACAACCTTCAGGGGTTACGCATGACGTTTTTGCATTTTGGTTTCGGCCACAGTTTGCTTGGAAGCGGGACCAAATGCCCCGAAAGCATCCAAAAGCTTGGTACATCTTGGTACATTCTCCTGCCAGACTCTATCGGGGAAGGGGTTTGATCCCGGTTGCTCACAATTGAGGAGGGAAACATGGTTGCTCCCAGTCCAGTTTTTTTTTTTGCTGTGAGGCCAATGTTCACAAGGGGATCATGAAGCAGACCCTTGGCTCGTGGTGATTTGCAGTCATATTACTATTCTCATGCTGAATCCGGATTGTTACTACTACCATCATGAATCATAAGTGACAACGGAGAATAGCGCAAGCACAAGACTCTTCAAGACGTTTGGACATGGCTCAATGCGAACCTGGTCCGCGTAATCACAAGTGGCACCATGTGGCATGCGAGCGCATCTTCAATCTTCTTCAATTGCAAGTCGAGTACCAGCAGCGTTTTTACCCTTCAGCCACTCTCACTGACTCCGAGGTTCGAGTCCTTTCAAGCTGGTCTGAAGAAATTATGCCCCTCGGCCCAGCTGTTACTGTTCTGAAGATGGCAGAATGCTTGTACCACAAGATTCTGGAAGGCCCAGCACCAACCAGTTCCAGCTGCAGTTCCAGTTCTTACAACATCTTACAACATTTGTTTCAACAAAGTGCACAATATCCATGATATATGCGTATTCCTCGTAATATGCAGAACTTAATATGCAGAACTTAATATGACACACACACACAATCACACACACACGCATACATGTATACCGAAACAAAAACTATGCGTGCATCATATTGCACTAGATACTTTGAAGCACACAAGGAAACATAACACAGCATGCACATACATTATCACACACACACACACATTTCAGCATATTCATGCTTACAGGCCTTTGACAAACACACACACACACATACACACATGGATCTACATTTGTGTTGCGGGTATCTCATATATGTTCAAAATGATGTATATTTTCACCCAGATTTGTTACAAGCGGCCATCATGGGAGATGTATACTATCTTGGATGCTGCGGGTCTGATTTTCCCGTGCTTTTTCCCAGATTGCCTTTGTTTTTCGGCACAATTGATGTTTGGTTTGTCTACAAATACGGTACAGCACCTCCAAATCCAGTGGTCTACGAGTATCATCATTTTCTCCATTAAAATTGCCATGTTGGGCACGAAAAGTGCTGGGCGAATCCACTTGGTGGTTCGCTGCCAAGGCTTTGGCCGACTGCCACAACATCAGTTCGAGAAAGAGAACATGGCTACCTGGATTTCCTATGGATTTTCTTGAGTTTGTTTCCAATCTTCAATCCTCCGTGGCAGGGTCTAAGATACTATAGAGTGAGCATTTTGCAACTGCGTCTCATGTGTTCAATGAATTGCGAGGGTTGCAACCCATGACCACTAAGGGCATTGACACGTCCATGAAGCATTTCACGGTGGGCCGAGCGGAAAAGACGGTCTCGGTGCGTGGGGCAGAGCTGGAGCAACTTGGTCCGTGCTGGATGGGTTGATTGCACCATCTGGGAGCAGAAAATCAGAAAATCAATCAAACATGCATATAATCAATCCCATCCCACGAATATGACATACCATCCTTAAAACCTTGATTTGGTATTGGATCCGGTCATAGTGCGGGCTCATATGGGGGGAGCATAACATACATGGTTGAGCTATGTATCATCATCTCCCTTGCAACCCTGGTTCGCCCACCCATACAAAGATAGAAATATATTTGAGGTCAAGTTTCTTTGTCCGACTTTTCACAGTGGGCCTGAATTTTACGCTTTTCGGGTTTAAGGGTTGGAGTGTCTGAGAGTTTTGTTTGGGTGTCTGAGGGTTCAGGGTCCAAAGCTCCCTTTGGTGGTTTGTGCGAGAAATCCGCAGAGAAGATCAGAGAAGAACATATGTCATAGGTTTTTTTTGCAGTATGCGTTGGCCGGATGACTGGCGGGCAAACGAGGGGATTGCAGCGATCATTTTCTGTGCGGCACTGACATGCTTCCGAGCGCAGTGTTATATTGTATGTTTTGCCATATCCTTTGAGGCTTTCAGGTATGATGTTTTCTTCTTCCTGCATGGTTCCTCATGTTCTATTTGGACCCCCCAAGTAGTTTTTCCAAACATGTGCTTGTTTGCGATAGTGTTCGCACTCTAAAAATGCCTGTCAGTTACAATACACATGGCCTGGTTTTGCATAAGTGAATATTCAACTTCAGATCCAACAGAAGCTGACGTTTTCCAGGAGTCTCTTGGATAGGTGTCAACTCTGCAAGCCCAAGTTCCCATCAGTAAGGACATCCTTTCACCAAAGCCGTGACTGGTTCGGG
Source organism: Symbiodinium sp. clade C Y103 (assembly GCA_003297045.1). Lineage (NCBI taxonomy): Eukaryota > Dinophyceae > Suessiales > Symbiodiniaceae > Cladocopium > Cladocopium sp. clade C. The sequence goes on along the minus strand of BGPT01000506.1, from coordinate 246,429 downwards.
ATTTTCTATGACGACGTGCACCTTGACACCCCAATGGCCATGCTGAAAAGGATGAGGCATGTCATCAGCAAAGAGATCAACATTTGATGGCCCACTGAGTGACCCCCGATAGCCACCCTTTGTACTGAAAAAATGATAAAATGGCAGTGGACAAGTGGCCATGTGTAGATGAATTGGATTATGCAATCGTGCAACTGTCCCTGCAAAAAGGAGACCTTAGCAACAGTGCTTGCTGGCCCGAGGTACAGCCCGCCAAAGTCTTTCCACATGGTGGTGGAGTGGAATCTTCCCATTGGCTTAGTATTGGGCACTGGGCGCATGTTGTGAGACTTTGGTGTTATGAGCAGCGCTTCAGGCTCATCATCTGGAGTTTTTGGCCCCAAATTGACCTATGAAAGTCTGATGCCCAAAGCGATACACCTACAGTGGCTCACCATTTTTTCCACGAAAGTTGTGTCAGGATTGCGTGCTCCTCCATCCACATGGTATCCTTCTTGAACGGATTGGAATCTTGGAAGCGTGAAGGCTTGTCTGAAAATAGGGTATCCAAACAAATCCATGGTTTTCAAATCATTTTCCCGAGCAAAATGGCCAGAACTGGGCGATTAAATCCTCCATTTTCTGACAAAGCCATGATAGTTTTTAGTGTTTTTAGTATCGAACAGCCATCCTCCTCCTCACTGAGGACAAGTTGGCGGCCCGTCATGACTTCAAACTGTTTCTTGGCCTCAAGTGCGAACGACACGGACCGCTGGGAGATGAGCATTGACGTGCCCAGCAATGGAGGATGGCCCAGAATAGTGATGATTTATATCATATGTAGCAAGATGTTAAAATATGGGGGAATGTGGGGCATTATGGATCATTCTGGGGCATTTGCGGAACGACAATATATGACAATCATTTTTTTTGAGACAGAGCCATCTCCCAAGCTTCCAAGACCTACTCAGAGACAGAAGCATTTGCAAATGCTTACGGCCCTTTGTGATGCAACTGATGATCAGAGGAAATGTATGGAACTGTCTGGCGATGCCTTGCGAAAGGAATTCCAATGCACATGCATCCAATTGCACCTGGGATAGGCTGCGTTTGCCGATTGGAGTCCTTTTCCCGCAGCCTGCGCCCGCGTGGGTGTGGAGTTCGGATCAGGATTCTCCTGGCTTTGAGATGGTGGTGATATGATAATTGTTTTACTATCATAGTCAATCATAGTTATTTGTTTTCCCACTGGGTGATTCACCATTTGGGGAAACGGGAATATGTATTTTTTTTGGGGGGGGTGGGTCTTTGAAGCAAATCCGACGTTGTTACACCATGTTTGAGCCAAAGCCGAGGAATCGATTGTGGTAATGCAGTTCACTCAAAAGATAAGACTCATAAGACGATATGAAACGCATCCATGTCGCGCCTTTCTGTTAGAATGGGTGATGGTTTGTTCTTTGGATTCGCTTACATTGCTGCCCTTAAATTCATCCAAAGCGTGGGTTTGGTAAATCATTCCATACATTGACAAACCTTTAGAACCATTGGGTTTTTGCGTGAAAGTGGATAGACATTTGCATAGATCTGGTCTTTATCTCAAGAGGGGTGAGTCCAGATGCCCTGCTGTTGAATTTGTTGAAACCCTGCATATGATTCCAGGGACGGGCCGAGCCAAACATGTTTGGATTTGTTCAGTGGCAACAGGCGGCACTGGAAAGCAGCTCAACAAAAGGACCCAAAATGCCTGCTCAGAGTAGGTAGGCATTTATGGTCTTTCATTTGTTTCATGCTTCCCTCATCTATCAGATGGTAGCAGTAGATGTCATTGCCTTCCAATGGGGTTGACGATGGTTGACGTGCTGTTGACCGGCCGGGGCAGTGAAGAAGCATGTCGCCCATGCGCAATCCCCAAGTTGATGTTCAAGCTCGTCCACATCCTGGCTAGACACAAGCATCCCGGGCTTCGGCCAAGCATTCTACAACTCGCTCATTTGTTGAGGGTAGGAACCATGGAAATCTATTGTAGCAAGTCGACCAATGCTTTGAGGATAGAAACTTAGCGTCCAATGACACGAGCTTGTTTTCGTTTGAAGTCATTTGACATGAGCTTAATGTTAATGTATCAAAGTTGGCTTCCAAAAGCCATTGCCGTGTTCACCTTTGACCTCATGGCGTTGGGCCGTTTCAAGGCGGCATCTAGCCGCAGCCAGATTCTGCCTTTGCTGGGACTTTGTTTCGCAGCCTGGGGCTTCGCATCTGGTGACGCCTTTGCCAAGACCATTTTGGTGACTGGTGCGGGTGGACGCACCGGCAGTTTGGTGGTGGGTGAACTCTTGGAGGCTTGAACTGCAAAGGGGAAATTCATGGAAATCCCCGCACCAAATGGATGTTTCAATGGGAAAACTCATGTATCAATGATGGATTTTGTATTGCCACGTTTGATTCACGGAGGGTATTGTGATTTTGTGTATTCTTTTGGGGTGGTGCTTCTGGTGTAATGATGTGTAATGATTTTCTCCAATAACATGGACATAGTCTATTTAATTCTATTTATAGTTATAGCTTATAGCTGATGTGAATGCATTTTCTCATTGAAATCACCATTTGTAGGTAATTTTCCCATGCTTTTCCCATTAAAACCTCCAGTTAGTTCAAGGATATCCTGGTCGCTGAGGATGCTGACTACAAAGTCCGTGCGCTGGTTCACAGCGAGAAGTCCAAGAGAAAGCTGCTAGAAGCGTATCCCAAGTTGTCAAAGGAGAACATTTACGTGGCGGACATTCAGAGACTTGTCTGCTTGATATTGATATGGATATGTCTTGAAATGGGGAGCCCCAAACCATAGGTTTCAATATTATAATGGTTAAATTTTGGATGATTTGGGGGTACCCCCACTCTAGGAAACCTCCATTTGGGGATGGGTCAAAACCAATGAAATTATCATATGACTGGGGAGTAAACATTCACCAGCTATTTTAGGGTAGTGTACCAGGGTGGTGACCTGTAACCTTTTTGTACCTTATTGACATTCAGGTGTTTTAAAAAACAATATCATGCAGATTTCTGGACTGGCGAATGATTCAATTCAAGTGTATATCTTGTTGCCTTTCAAGCCTATGACGGGGGGAGTGATGACATTCAGATACACTTGGAGAACTGGGTCAAAAACCCATGTAATCCCATTGTTTTTACACCAAAATAGCTGGGATTTTTGTGGATGTTCATACGGGAAGGTCTTGGCGCATCCTCACTTGTCAATTTTTTGGAGTTCTGAAATATTAGATGATCAATGGCAAGTTGCGAAGTTGCTGGCTTCATCATTTCTCATCTCCATGACAAGTGCATGTTTCACTCGTGTTGTACCCCAGTTCAAGGTCAAACTCGCCCTGCAAAAGGGGAGGTTCTCCGAGTGAACAAACCCATAGGATCCCATGATGGTGGTATTTTCCTCTTCGAGGACATCATTGTAAACCGTGCTGAAGGGTAGGTTGATGCTGTTGAATATTCTCATCAGTTTTCCAAGTCAAGGTGAGCCGCAACGGATTTGAGCCTGTACATATTGATCCATCTTTGGGAAAGTCTTTAGTGAGCACCCAAAACATGTGAATGAAAAGAGACGAAAGATTCAATGCGAGTGTTCTTGAAAGAGAAGCTCCAAACCCAGGCTTTCCCCATCAAAATGCACCAGCATCACCTGCTAAAGATTGCTTAACTCCTCAATTTTGTGGCCTCAAACCCGAACTTTTTTGCAGTTTGTAAAATCCTCATTTTTGGGGTTTTTAAATTTGAAACAAAAAACAAAATTTGTTGTGAACGGCTATGAGAGAGAAAGAGAGAGAGAGAGAGAGAGAATAGAGAGAATAGAGAGAAGAGAGAGAAGAGAGAGAGAGAGGTATAATGATATCTATATCTATCTATACCTATATATATATATATTATTGTATAATTTAATATAAATGAGGGGAAAAAAATAACTAGTTCAAAATCCACATTTTCGTGGGTCAACCCATGGTGAGCACCCCATATTTCTTCAGATTCCAGAGATCTCTCCTGGCCTTCGGCCTGCGAGGAACAAATCGTCTTTGAAGGCAGTCTTCGCTGGCTGCACGGCGGCGGTGGTGGCAACCTCGGCTGTGCCAAAGTTGAAGGGATGGTCCCTGTGACTCGGTGATGGATTTTTCGATGATTTGATAAATATGTCTAGATGGAAAATACAAGGTATCACGGTATAATGGAAATATGTATGTAACTACATGAGTCAGGGCCAAAATGGTTGAAGACCACTTTAGTATTGCAGGAGTTTTTTGTCAGAGATGTGCACGAAAAACTGTAAAGCGATATGGCACCCCCAAAAGCGATAATCACACAAAACACCGGGCCCCCCTTAAAGCGATAATCGATAATAGCAACTACTAAGATGTAAGGGATTTTGACGGGTGCTCATATGATTACATATTATATATATATGGGGTAGCTGGACCTGCGTGATGGTGATGGAGAGAGGGATATATATATATATATCTCTGGGGTGATTCAATTATGATCAATGAATGGGGATTCAACTCACAAGAATGATGATATGAATATGGATTTAACCTCTGGATTGATAATGGGTTTGGAAAAGAACTAGCCAACAATTTTGGTGTGTATAGGTCATTATTTTTTTCTTTAAATGATTTGAAGACCTGGGTCCAGCAAGGTATATATGATACACATACGAAGAAATGAAGACACAACATGATACAACACGGAAAACCAACACGCAGTATGTCGTAGAATATGATGGACATATACATAGATATATACACATACATATAGATAGATATATATGTATATATATATATACATACATATATATATATATACATATCTGTATATATATATATATACATATGTATATATATATATATGTGTGTGTGTGTGGGGTGTGTGATTTCATTGTAGAGGATGTGTCTATTCACTATGTTGACTAAATAAGTTGCCGGATTGGTCTTCTTTCTTCTCTTCTTTTGAAACTGTGGATTTATGTTTTCAATGTCAGGTTGCGATTCCCATCGGACAGGTTTGGGGCTTCCTACCGGGAGGGTGGGTGGGAATCATAGGTGTTTCTCAAGCCCCAAAGATGCCTTGAAATCATTCGAAGTCAAACTATGTGCAACTGAGGCTGCCCTTCTTGCTGAAGAAGTTGATTGGAAAGAAGCTCGGACCAATCGTTTTAAGTTGTATCTTGGGATTGTTGATCCACCAGTCTTGGAAGAATAAACAAATCCTCTCACCCGACCTTGGACTCTGTTGATATCTCTCAGGCCGATGTTGATGTGTGTTCGGAATGAATGGAAGCAGAAAGATGTGACTGTGTTGCATTTTTTAGATGTAGTCTAGTTTGGTTCAATGTGTGCGTTGAGCAATCTTCAGCTACAGTTCCTGATTGTTCCTGCAGTTTCCCTCAAATCGGAGTCTTGATTGGTAGTCGGGGATTTCGACTGCCATCCTCAAACTATACGGCATGTGGATACATGATATATTATGATATATTTACGATATTTAGATATGTTTGCAACCGAACTTTTGCCACCAGGTTGTCATTTTGAATGCGTCGTTCCTTTGCCGAGGAAGGGCAAGTTGCGCTTCTCATGGAAGGGCGATGGCAAGCCAGAGCAAGTTGATTGGGAGGGCCAGCGGAATCAATTTGACTGCGCAGTGGAGGAGGGCCTGCAGCAAGTTGTGCCTTGACGGGATATACCGGGATTGTGACGCATGGAGAGTCTTAGCCATTAGGCATTGTTGGAACCGATGCATGGTGTCTGACTGTAGGGGATACCCACACAAGGCCATGGAATGGTCATTTTAAGAAGAAAAATGATGACATTCAATCCATGGAATTTTGGGGGTGCCATCTTTTCAGACGAACCCACATAATCCTCGATAGACTTTGCCATCAGAACTTCTCAGTCGGAGACTTAGGCGTGCATTTCTTTGCCAGAAGCCACTCTGAGTGACATCCGGGTTGGCGTTACTAGTAGCTGTCCATCCAGGGAGACTAATTACTTGGCGCCACCATGATCACTGTTGGAGATTTTGGTTCTGTTCTTGTGGCCTCATGATGCGCATGTTGCAATGACGAAACAATGTTGAGAGTCGTTGATGTTGGCTCCGGCAGCTGTGTCCTGGCATTGCCTCGTGTTGCTTCAATTTGAGGTGTTGGTTGGGACCATGACAGGGACTCAGAAGGATAGCTTCCTCAATAGCATCGGTGAAGGAAGTGGAGACCAGATTGTGATGTGGAAAAGAAAAGCAGAGGTTTACCTCATCGACCTGTGCAACCAGACAGATCCAGTTAGTGTCAACACAATAGTAACCCACAATAAGGATCAATCACGGGGATGGTTTAGGCAATTTCTGGTGATATTATATTATATATATGGGAATAGTTTACTAGTGGGTTTGCCACATCAGCCTTTTCTCAGGTGATGTTTTGTTTGCTGTTTATTTGGTCCCCACTTTCAATGTAGACCCGTCCTGGAAAAGTGGAAGAATGGATTTTGATGGTCCCCGCGGCCAGAATTTCATCCTTGCAGCTTGAAAATAGGGTCTTGTTTTACCAAATTCACAGTGGCAAAAACAAAATCCTCACCAGAATTCAACAGGATTAAGAAACCTCCATGCGTCTACAATCCCTAATTTCCATCCCTTAGAATCTTTAATCAGATCACGAAAAAACGGTTGACATCTATTCTCGATGTCAGTATCACCAAAATACATGCACAGATTCCAGAGCAAATGTTGATCAATTTTCATTCAACCATTTCCGATGCCAATACTTTTCCCTGGCAATTTTCATCCAATTCGATCCCGTGTAATTTTGCTCAGTTATTCATAGTTTTTCTATCATTTTTGCACATGGTTTTTCCGGAGGCAAAAAGGAAGAACTGATTTCCTCTTATCAAGTTCATTAAATGTCCTTCATTTTCGTTTGAGGCCAAAAAAGGGTGTGCATTCTAAAACAATTTCACCCTTGCCGCTGCTGCATTACGATTGCTCCTGTGCAGTCGCAAATGTAAACAAGACGAAAAGAGTAGCACACCTAAGCACTCGATTTCCATGGATTTCCAAAAAGACCGGCAAAAAAGAGTGGCTACCTGAAAAGACTCAATGACTTTCATCCATGTTCCATTCATGTTCTTTGCCATTGAGGTAAAAAGAGTGGCAAGATGAAGTACACCATCATCCACGCCGGTGGTTTGAGTGACAACCCTGGTGGCAAGGCGCCGGTGAAGCTGGGTGTGGACGACAAGCTACGCAAGGTGAAGAATCTGCGAATCCCCCGGGCGGACATTGCGAAGGCCTGTGTGCAAGCCTTGGTCTCTTGGATCGAACCCCGAATGCTGATGGATCACAATAATCAACTAGTTAAATGAATGGTGAAAGATAAAGCAACTTAGAAATCCATAAAAAGGTAGTGGATAAGTTAGGATATGTTGAGTCTAAAACATGAAGAAAATTTAGTAGTTCTGCAAATGACATAGTTGGATATATATATATATATATATACACATATATATATATATATACACATACATATATATATATACATATATATACACACATATATATATGCATATATATATATATACATATATATATACATATATATATATATATATACATACATATATATACATTTATATATATATATATGCATATATATATCTATCTATCTATGGACTAAATAAGCCAACGTATAACTGGGGGAACATTACAATGTACATTTTTAACGGGGGGTCGGGGTGTAAGCCAAAAAAAGGAACTGGAATTCATTACTCAACAATTAGAACATGGAGGAATGTCATGAACAACCATACGTCAACCATATCATATATTAACCAGATCATCGCACACAATTATCAAGCACAGCTACAATTTGCCATATAGATTACACACATGCAAATGTACAATATATATATATATATACATATTTATTTATTTATCTATCACATTTGATCACCCATATATTTCCGTATGTTTCCCACATAATTTCCCACAAGAATCGCCATATTTAGCAGCCATTGGGCGGGGCGTCTCGACTTGTCAGCGACTCCGAGGACTGCGATCTGGCGAAGGATCGCAGCTTTGACATGTCCTCTATCGAAGGAGCTGAGCCTCTGGATCCATCGAAGGGCTTGGAGAAGCTCCTCCGAGAGATGGGGGACGTGACATGTGACTACAGTATCAATCCACCACCATGATGTCAGGATGATGTCAGGATGTCAGGATGATGTCAGGGTAATACCTGGTGAAATTCCTGATGGTGTTGGTCAAGGCCACTTTGGATTTTGAGATATTTTAAGGTGAGTTGGCCATCCTCTGGCATGGCATTTTTCGCTGTGCTGGGCGCTTTGAAGGTACAGTTTGGCCAACTCCCTCGGTTGCGGCTGGGCAGAGTATCACTTTAATTGTAGCGCTTGAAAAGTGGCCGCCGTGTGGACGCCTTCATGACATTGCACGTATTTGGTGCTACTGTGGCCACTGGCTGACAGTTTGTAGAAAGTGGAATTGCAAATGGACTTTGAAACCCAAAAGCTAGTGGATAAGCTAGTGACTGTGGATGCTACTAGGGTCGTCAGTGCACTGGCTTCTTGCAGCTTGAAAGGCTTCCAGCATTTTTCCTACGGGGGGGATGGTTGATCCCAATTTGACCGACATTTGTTGCGGTGGATTCAACACTACATCAACCGATTACTATCGTTGTTCAGTATTTCAATGTTTACATATGCTTGCTGGTCAAGACTCGTAATCTAGCTGTTGATTATCTTCATTTTTGATGGTCAATGTCAATATATCATGTTGCCACTTATATGTTCCATTATCCTCCTAAACTCATTGTCTTTGTTTTGCATAAGCATCCCCGTTAATACCCCAGAACATATTGTGACTTGGTTTTAGATCCAGTTATCCCAACAGGATGTTTTATATCCAGTAACAGTATCCACATGTATATTATTATATTCCGTTTATCGTTTATATCCCATGTATATCCAATTGTTTCTATTTTGGTTGGTCAACTTCTCCCCATGTTATCTCTCGCTGCCCGGCAAGGAGACCAACTTTGATCGCTTGCCCTTCTACCCGCGCAAGAGGATCAGCCACCCGTCCATTCACACGAGATTCGTGCAATAAAGTGGAGGATTTAACCATCATGGGAACATTATGGAATATTCTGGATACTGGATATGTATATACACATATATACATACAAATGATGACCAGACCCACAGACAAACCTACAGAGGAAGGCTCTCCAAGCGGCTCTCTATTCGATGCCAAGGCATCCCGGCGTCGCCGCTGCCAAGGGAGCAGCTCTATGCTCGACTGCTGCAGGCTGGGGTTGGAGGTGACCCGTTTCCCAGGGGAAAACAAACTTGGTGGGAATCAATGGACGAATCCTTTGTTGCTGCTGGGAAGGATGCATCTGAGAAGTCTTACTACTATGGCAAGAAAAGAAGACCCAAACTGAACAGTACCTGGCATTTACCACGTTCCCGAACTCTTCAAAGGGGGAGGGTTGAACATTGACCATCAACTTGTGGGCTGATCTCACCTGTGGGGTTCGTTGTCGTCCCAAACCCTTCCTCCCACCCTCTTGGAGACAGGGTGGCCACAGGCCTGGCTACAACCGCCCCTGAAGTTCCACTTCATCTTTGCATCGCCCATTCAGGCTGCGGGGATGTCACGTGGTGTGGTGAAGTGGACGAAATCCTGCTGCAACTCGCACCATCAAATTGATCATGACTGTCTGACTAAGCTGAAATTGCATGAAATTGCCACATCATAATCATATTACTTTCAGGATGATTCCATGATGATCCTGTGGAAAATGCAAGTTCTCCCACTTCCTCGTTTCTGACGCAGCATTTCGGCAGGACTTCAAGGCATACCCAATCGTGGCAGAAGAGGATGCCAAAGAGAACACTTCAGCCAAAAAGGAGGCTCCGCGTTTCCGTGCAGTGACAGTCATCTCAACTTAAAGATCCGGTGCTTAGGAGGGGGCGGTTTGGAGCTATGCTTGTGTATATCCGAATGTTCCCTATTTTGCATGGGGAGCCAGTTGGAGCTACGAACTGAGTGCCCGACCACATGATAGACTGGATCCATGCTTGGGAAACACTCATATACATATATATATATATATATATATTACGAGTATACATATGTATAATGATAATATATATATATATATATATGTATATAGAGTGTGTGTATATGTATGTATATACATATGTATGTACACATATTTGGGGGACGGTGACCTAAACTGAATAGGAACTAGACATTTGAATCCACCCATTTTGTGGGGTAGTTCACACAAGACCCTTACGACACCCTGCCGCGGTCTGCCAGGTGTATCAGCGTCTCAAAGGCTGGGTGCTCTGTGACCAGGAGGGTCTCTGTTTGGCAACACTTCGTGAAGAATGCACCTGGGCCCGGCCTTTGACGCGGCTGGGAAATGGAACTGGCTGGTGCCTCCAGTTGTGATGTTTCATTGATGAAAGTAGTAGACCGGGTTCAGAGATTGGAGAAATGAATTGACGTGACATCGCACGCATTGGTTGAATAGGCGAGAATAAGCGAGGGAGAGGAGTTCCAATCGACAGTATCTTCGAGATGGAAGGTTTTGGCATGTTTTTGCATCAAATTGCTGCTGGCAAGTTCATACTGTAATTCTTGTCTACGACTCTTATACTCTTGCTTCCATCACAATCAGAGTGAATTGGAATGAATTGCTGATTTCAGGATTACTTCAGGCAACTTGATATGCAATCTTGCCACTGGCTCAATGACCCCAAAAGCACTTTCTGCAATAAATAACAATTGTTCAGTTCAGTTGGTTCTCTTCTCCCAGCAGATGTGCTCAAGCTGAGGCTGGTTCACATTCATGTCCTTGTATATGATATATGTACACATGTGAATGCAAGTCTGTTTGTCACCACTCCACACTTGCTCTCCGCTTGTGACATGAGTTTGGGATCAGCTTCTGCAAACTCCAACGTATGCTTTCTGCGCTCCAGTTTCATCAGGTATATATTTCTTCCAGAACCACCTGCAGATCAATAGCTGCCGGACCCGAGAGACACCTGGCTTTTGGGGTTTCCTGGGTAGTGACCGCTGCAAAGTTGTTGCGTTCCTTCCACACTCAACGTCATCTTTTGAGCAATCATCCTGAAGCCACCTCAGAGGTTATAAATAATTGGATAAATAAACATAAATAAACAACAAAAACCTTTTTACCCTTTTTCGCTGTGTGGCGCGGCCCCAAATCTGCTAAAGTGTGCTGTTTTCACTCAGGCGTATGCAGGCCTATGTGAAGAAGGCAGAGCGTGTGAGCCAGCTCCTTGCTTACAACATGACCAGTTCACCGACCACGATGTTCCTGCACACCAAGACCAGCAGGGATGTTAAGCAACAAAGCGACACCCACACCAAAATCTGCCAAGCACGCTCGATACATAGCCCATCCTGCCAATTGTCATGGTGGACTATTCCTTTCTCTTGGCTCACCTTACTCCAGCTGATGTTCAGCTAAGGCAGTTCTTTCAGATCACCACGGAGGTTTTTGACTCCATCCTTGAGCCCAAAAGCTAAGAGGCGAGCTGAGCTGAAATTTTCCCAGAGGAGTCGAAGTCCAAAGAGTCCTTGGAGATGCAGCCTTGCAGCTGACGTCGTGTCAGGTGCGTTTTGAACCACCTGTCGTGGGCTGTTTTGTGCTCATCCCAGGAAGGTGTATCAGTGGTAGAGGCCTGTCGAAATGAACGGATTGGAAACATGAATCACTCAATAAAGATACCGAACAAATAGAACCAGACAAGGTCTTGTCAAAAAGTTCCAAGCTCTCTCTCCCGCTCTCCGTCCCTCTCTCTCCCTCTCTCTCTCTCTTTCTATTGTATAGTATTTGGCACTGTTCTGCGCATAGCTGAATTACTGTAAGTTCATTGCATTTGTCTCCGCAATCACCTTGTAAGAACCAGGTGGGAAGAAGATACCTCCACGAAGATACATCATATCAGTAGGTACACAAATGTACCTTTTTTAAACAGGTTGACGGCAGTTGAGTACTTTCATTGTGACAGCAATGGCAGGCTTGATAGCTGATGCACCGATATGCAGTAGGCAAAAGGTTTCACCAAACTCTAGCCGCCATGGGCCGCCATCGGTGTGGCCAAGTACACTTGCAAAGCTTCACTTTCACCGATTTCATGTTACTTGCTGCGATCAGGGCTGTAAACTAGGTAAGTCATTTCTGTGAATGAAAGTGGGGATTAGACAAGAAAACAACGGAACTTCATAGCAAACATGGGGTATACTTCTGGGATTCTGGGCGCACCAGCTGCCGAAGGGTATTTCATGTTTATTTCCCACTAGTAACTAGTAATTACATTGATTGCTTTCCGGTATGATCGTGTGTGATATCCGCTGTGTGGTGATTAGCCATTTCTAACAACACGAGGTGTTCTCTTGCAAGTCTGCTTGTGCGAGGAGCGCAGTCGCTGTTGGGCGGACTCGATTAAAAAAAAAAGTTTGAGGAGACCTTCAGTGCAGGTTTCGGGTTGCGTCCTTGGCAGCTTGGCAACTGCAGGGATCGCCCTGGTCCTGCCATCATTGTGCCTTTCCTGAAGCCATTTCGGCTGACGTCCTTCAAATTTTTCTTCCTATACCTGCGCAATGCGCACGTGCCTAAGAGAATGAAGCAGCATTTCATATCAATTGCGGCCCTTTTGGCCACTGCTGCAGCAACCGCACCTTGACAGAAGATAATGCAACTTGCTTTCATCCCAGCAAGT
>BGPT01000506.1:206111-223611 GCA_003297045.1 Symbiodinium sp. clade C Y103 | reverse complement strand
GTTTTGCTCGGTGAAGGAGTGCCAAACTTGTCTTTGCGTAATTATTGTCGTTTTATTGTTCAAGAACGCTACTCTATATCCAGATTCCACTGTGTGGCTTCCTACGCTGGCCTTGTTTCAGCATGGATGTGGCAGGGTGGTTTTCCAATCAGCGCTTGGACGCGTAGTTTGATTTGTTTGGCACTTCTATTTGCTGTCATAATTCAATGCAAATGATGATGTATACAAACACTATCACCACCAATCAACGAAAGCAGAATCAAATGAAGCATCTAAGATTGGCCATGTGAAGCTGCGTCTTCTACAGGAACCTTTCGTGGCGAAAACAGCAGCTCCGACAGTGGCTCGGAAGTGATCAAGGTCGTTCCATCGGATTTTCCTCAAACAATCGAACGTCATCATTGTATGCAAATAAATGACCCAAACTATGATGTTGCAGATGAAATATGATGAAACCATTGTTTGTGCACAGTATTCAAGATGCATCTGGTACACTCCGGTGCGGGATGAACCTGCGAGATCGCTCCCGTCATAGTGTCGCGTGAAAGTTCTGATCAATGGTCACTATGTGATGTTTGATATGTTTTTGGGTCAACCCATGTCAACCCCATGACATACATATCAGATCATATCAGATCATCATACCAATTTGTGAGTCATCCCATCTCCTTGGAACATCATGTTCCATGGTTGCAATTTGCATCCACCCTGATTCTCCAGCCCAGGTTGATCAAGATGTACCAAGAGAACCACGCTTCTCAGCTGCGAGAGGGGTTTTTCCAAGGGCGTCATGCGTGCATTGATGGATGGAGACCCTCCAGGAATGAAATATGGCTAGCAGGAAAATTCCCGAACTAAAAGGGCTGTTTAAAATCATTTAATTTGGAAAGACCATGTGTAATCCTGGCATTTCTAGCCAAGCATGATTAAACATGTTTGATTACTGGAGGGTCTTCTAAATCTTCCAGACATGGCCAACTGAGGAAGAGATTAGTGCAACCATCAATGCAGACATGGGCGGCACCAAGATGCGGGCAATGGGAGAGATTGCACCAGTCACCAGTGCAAGTCTCAGCCATGGATCACAGCTTGACGATGAATCCAAGAGTTGGCATGGACCTGAAAGATTCCAAAAGTGCCATGAGAAACGTATTGTTTTGCAAACACAAGTTTGGGGTTACCTGTTTGTCTTGTTTGTCTTTACATGTTTCTAGGGAATGCTCGTTTTGTAGTTTTTTTTTTTGGGGGGGGGGAAGGCAGATGGGTGGGCTGCGGGGGCTTTATTTCTTCCCTTTTTTCTGATCCAATTTTTTGAGGTACACATTCTGGCCCATTGCCACTTCCAGTTGGCAGTCAATGACATGGCTTGCGGTTTCATTCCGTTCTTGGGAGGTCTTTAAAAGTTTTCCATTCATCCCATCTGACGAGCATGACGTGAGCATGTGTAGCTTTAGCCTTCAAGGATCCTGCGGCTGGTGCCTAGGTGCTGATGATTGCTTGGCCAACATTGATGAGTGGTCAAGCGGCTTGGCTGAACAACCTAGCCACAGGTGATATGTGCTGAAGTTTCACCGCATTTATCCGCATTTCAGGGAGTAAGGGCAATGTATCATCGAATGTTTGTAGCATCCATTCCGTACTTTGCAGAGTTAGTTTGCAAGATCAGATTGCTAAGAAGCTGTTTGCTTTATACTTTATATATTATATATCCTATATCATCCTATATCTGCTTTACTGTAACTACTCTGATGCTACTCTGTTTACCGTGAACTATGCCTTAAACTGATGTTTGATTATAATATCCCCTGACTATGTATCAAGTCATCCAATTGTGTTCCATCATGTTCCATCATTTGCCCTACCAGTAATAGAAATAACAACTATATACAAAAGAGTCATCATAGGAATATATATATATAATAGACAATAATAGTAATAAACATCACCACTGATTAAATACCCATTATATACCCCTTATACCCATTCTATACCCAGATAAGCCTTGGATGTCCGTGGTATCGAGGAGATCGATGGGTGGGCGGCCTCTTTGACAGGCCGCGGGCAGACTCCACCTGATATGTAGATAATTTCCAAGGGAACCCATGAATTTCCACAGTTCTGCTTGTGTGCTGGAAGGTAATCAATAACCCATTGATATTAAAGAAATAGAAAACATATGAACAGCACATTGAAGGTGATTCACAAGCGTTGGATCCGCTGCAGGCAATATGTGCGTCCAGAGCCCAAGGGCCTCTTGTCGAACGAGGTACCAAAGAAACCAAGCGATTTCTGGGGATATGTTATCGGCAGAACATGGCATAAGTTGCGTTTTTTTCGTGGGACATGATTTGGTGTTGCCGGACAATTATGAATTTACCACCAGATTAGTTTTGGCAATTTTAATTGGACAAATAATTATATCTACACAATCTTATTGAATTGGGGTTCCGTGGCATCATGGGCTGCCCTTTTGTCAGACCAACTTAACTATTCAAGCTTTTGATTGACAGTTGTAAGATGGGTTGAACAAATCTTGCTGCAGCGAGTTATCACTGGGCCATATGGCTTTGTCTGAAAATGACGAACAAAATCGCCATAAATTGCCAGTTGAATGGGACAAATGAAACATGATGATAAAACCATATAAAACCGATAAACGCTTAAATCTACCGATGCGTATGCTATTTTCAGACAAACCCATATGATGCACACCACATACTGCACTTGAGCCTACATTAGATCCAGGCTGATACAGGTACGCCAAGTCCGCTAAGGTGTGATATTGATCATTGCGCCATGGCAACTGGGGCTGAGATGCTGGGAAAATAGGACGGTTCCTGTTGTATGTTAATAGAATCGGACAGACCCAAGTCAAAGAGCAATATGATTTGGCAATGGAATTTAAAAAAGAGACCTTTCAGATCCTTGCAGGTGCGATATGGTGATATGATATGTGATCACATTGCTTCCTTGCTTTTTTTTCCGCGAGGTTTGTTGAGTGCTTGTTGACCGGATCCCTGCGCTATCTTGCTCGATATAGCCTTTATATGCTGCCATCATCTGCAACCCTTTTGCCTGGGGTTTATAGTCAGTATGTTATGACTTGGTATTTTGTACAGAATGTCTTGACATTTGGGGTGGCATATTGATGGCCATAATTGGACATATTTGAATATCAGTGAATATCACTCACAGACTCCACCCATGACTAGGTGACTACGTGTATTCTTTTGCAGCTGTTCTTTTATGATTTTAGCTAGAAATGGAAAATCCTCCCACCTGTAGTTGGTGTCCCTAAGAACAAAAATGAATAACAAAGGCATGTTTTTTTTCAGCTTGTATTTTCACAGGGTAAACCTTCCAGGTTTCGACCTCTGTGAGGGTTAAGCAGGATGTGTTTATTCCTCTTGAAAGCGCGTTGAAAATCTTCTCGGCTAATCACTCAATTTGCATCATTCTTGGACCTGAGCTTTCGACAGCATCAAAAGGTATATGTCCCATGTTGGTGAAGAATCCCAAATGAGTTCACGTCCTGGTTTCTCCTGGGTCAACATTGTGGGTCTAAGTTCGGCTACCACGAGATTCAAAAAGAACGAATTCCTGTGGAAATCACCATGGATTCCCAGAGGGTAGTCTATTGAGGTTCTTAGACATCCACCATTCATAGCTGGTTCAACACAATCAATTCCCAGAGTTGTATCAAGGGAACATTTCGAGGAAAAAATCCAATAAATATCAACCCATTGGGGTGTAAATATTTTCCCCTCAGTTATGGTTATAGCCATTTAATGGGAACTTGATGCTCATCAATTGGGTTTTGGGGCACCCAATTTTCAGACAGACCCATTCATAGTATATATATATATACACATTAGTTTGTATACATATATAGATATATGAATATCATATGATATATATATATATATACACATAAATGGACCCATTTGAACTTGTGCCCTCTAGTTTTTTCACATGACTATGGAAAAATCAAAATTTCCATCTATCGATGGTGAGTTTGGCCAAGGAATGTCCCGTGGCAACTCACCATGCGACCGCTCACTGCAGCCATTGCTGCAGGGAATGCTGTAGTGACCCGTGCAGTTGCGCTGGGGCGGAGGAAACTAATGGCAATATACAATACTGTAATTGTGATATAATGGGAATACGGAATATGATCAGATATTCAACTAACCATAGCTACCAACTATCCTTTGATAAGCAGAGATGGCTGTCAATGGTAAATCTCCGAGCTAAACTTTCAACGGGTCTTTCAATGGGAAAATCATCATAATCAGGAATTTTCGAGCAAACCATGTTTGCTTACCAAAATTCACATTATTTGGGATTGCTTGGAAGGACTTTGGTGGCGACAGAATATGATTCATTGTACTGTGTTGTGCTTAGTTGCCAGTTGACCAGTTTCTAGCTCTTTGGGTGAGCTCAAGACGCTTCGCAAGTGCTGTTCTTTCGCTTGACCCAAGCATGAGGTGATGAAACCTAGCGAATTGAACCCTCGTACGGCGCCACTCATAGAAAAGTTGGTTCACAAGTACATGGACCCTGAGTGCTTCAGGCGCCATTCCTGATGAGCTGTGTTTTTTTAAGTCAGATTCCACCATCAAACCTAGCTATCCATTTGGCACGTGAGAGGTGCAGGCTGGTTGAAAGGCAACCCAAGAACTTTGGCGTACAGTCATGAGCTTCTGCTTGATAAATTGCCTGCTTATTTCTTTTATGTCACGTTTGGTCCCGTGTGTCTGAATTCTGCACTCTTGCATTGCAGGGTGGTTCAGGGTGCCGTCGAAGAGACAACTGCCCTTTTGAACAACCACTGGGACCACATCTTTTACACGGGCTGCTTGGCTCAGTGCGACTACACAGAATTGTGGGTGTGGCAGTGGCATTGTCAACCATGCCATGCAGCCCGAGCAAAATAGCGACTGCCTGCAATGCATACTGTAGCTTGAAAGCGTTCAACTACTGATGATTCCGGGCAGTTTTACATCCATCAATCACGCCATTCTCTGGGAAGATCCAAGTCCATTTCTCCTTGCGACCTTTCAGTAAGGGCTGCTTGTCTGAAAATAGGATACCCTAAAATCCAGAAGTTTATCCTCATAATCATATGTCCAAATGATAAGGGCCCCATTTTCAGACCCACATGGGCAACCATGGGCCAGCAACGGTAAGAACCCCACGAGTAGGGGTACAAACATGTTCATTCCGGAGCTATTATATAGTCCTACAAGTAGTGTGTGGACTGTGTGAGTATGTATGTGTATATATATAATATATATATATATATTATACAATACTCTCTGACAGTCAAACGTGGCAATGGAACAAAACCTAGAAATCAAAGTCTGAGTGGGGAAAATAATCTATAAATGGCGGATTTTTCATACGTTTGAATACTGGAGGTATATCATATCTATCTCAGTCTATATCATCTATCCATTTGCCAGGGTGAAGCTGAGATACACAGATAGATATTTTGATGTAGGATAGTGACAGTCTCACGGAGACAATGATAGACATAGATAGATATGTAGAGTAGAGTTGAATATTTATATACCTTTGGGATGCATACCATAACCTAGCAAAATCTACCATGCTATCCATATAGCAACAATTAATAACTTTGCTGGTTCATCCAAAGCATTCTTCCGGCGCAGGGAACGGGACGGTGGGACGCATTGTGATGGCCGCAGCGGCTCAGCACTTGACCTCCGTGACCCTCGAGTTGCTTGGAGATAAAAACTGAGAAAAAATGGACTTTCAGAGAGTGGTTGAATCCCCCACATATGCTATGGGGATTTGGCAGGGCTTGAAATGGTTTAATTGACTATGTAGTGGGATCAGTGGTGGTTTCATATTTGTGGGGTTCAGCTATTTGAAGATCAAGAGTGGTGGTTTACTGGGAGACGAATGGCGGTTTAATGTGTCGTTTTGTTTCCATTTTTGGGGTTTGGCGGAGATGAACATCCAAAGAAACCAGCTTCTATTTTGGTGTTAAAAGAATGGTGCCAGGGTTCTGACCCATAGCAATGTTGGGGTTTTGATACATTCTTCAATGGGTATGTCAATTTGTATATCTTGGAAAGTGTCCAAAACGTCCAGGTGAGATTGCAAGAGGGTAGCAGTGGTGTTGGTTAAAGCTGTTTCGCATCAGCTGGTCATTGAGATGTCGATGAACAGATTGAGAGAGAAGAGACTTAATCATTTGGTGGGGCATGTGTTATTCACGCAGACGCGCACGTGTGTACTGCATACTGCATACTATCACTGTATACTGAAAGTCCCCGATTAAATCCTTGTCCTGGACCTCATGAATTTCTTGTCCTTATTTATTCATTTGCAACCATGCCCCTCATAGACCGCACAGAAGGGACATCAGTGAAAACCTTCAAGATATTGAGGTTAAAATATCACATTTCTTCATTCAAGGTGTGAACTGATCATTCCTGGGTGAGCCTCTCAATAGTTCATAGATAGTTCGGGGGTAGTTTATAAATAGTTCCTTTTTTTTTAAGTTCGGGGTACCCCAAAGTCCATTAACACACACACACAAATAGAGAGGCCCACCCAGTGCCTAATGTATACATATATCGATAGATAGATAGATAGATAGATAGATAGATAGATAGACAGACAGATAGATAGACAGATAGATAGATCGATAGATAGATAGACAGACAGGCAGATAGATAGATAGATAGATACAATATACACGCGCGCACACACACATACGTATATAATATTATATAATTATGTAATTATATCTATTTGTATATTTGCAATGTTGATATGGCTATATATATATATATATGTGATTATATGTGCATATACATCTCGGTATGTGTGCAGATGGAGGCCACCAATGTCAGTGACCAGAGTTGAGCAGAATCGACCTGAGGCTTGGTGGAAAGAGCCCAGTCATCGTGGATGAAACTGCCAAGGCTGGAGCGATAGAAAAAGAACTGGAAACACTCTGGAAACCTTAAAATTATGTCGAAATATTATGACGTATCTTGAAATATGGATGATCAAACCATAAATATGCCATAAACCTCTTGGAACAACTGTTCCATCGGGTTGGAGACCCCTTGCTATCAGAAATCCACCACTTCTGGGGAGCAATTGGCCTGGGTGGTGCTGTCAGATTGACGTGGCGGTGAAACGCATCGCTCTGATGAAATGGTCCCTCAGTGGCCAGATCTGTGTGGCACCAGATGCATGGCAGACAGTGGTGCAGTGGTTTCATCATCGTAGCCCTTGAGCGATTCGCAGATCCACTACGCCCAAAGGTGGTTTCGTTCCTATCAGACCATTTCGTTTCCAACCGACGAAAACATTCCTTAGTTATCAGCGAAAGCTCCCAAGAGCTGATTGTGACAGATCCTTCTGATTCTTGGCTGCTGGTGGTTCCAAAAGCTTGCTTAAAAGATCTTTAAAAAAACACATGGGGATGGGTCAAAACCTATTATTATCCATTTTAATGGGATGAACATCCATTTACCAGCTATTTTGATGTTCACTAGGTGCCAGGGTTTTGATTCATAGCCACATGGAGAGATATCCCAACATCCTTGGGATATCTTGGAATATCTTGGGATCATCCCCAAGTGTCTGAGGATTATGTCTTCGTGCACCACAGTGTTGAGAAAGACTTCCTGGATCAGCTGAAACTTTAGCCATGTTTTGGGATGGGGGATGGGAAATCATAGGGCTTATATTTGTACTTTTCCGTATGCAAAATTTATGTATCTGTATTCTATCTAAATGGATAAATCAACAATAAATCAATGGATATATATTATATGTATATATACACATACAAATATTGTATACAGTTTAGTTCTGTGTTTCTCTCTGACCTTTGGTTGTGGCCAGCTTGGGGGATCCCTCAAATCTTGTGCAGGAAAATACAGGAAGTTATCTAGCAAGTTTGCTAGACGGGTGTGCCAATGGAAAAAATCCACGCAGACGAACTGATGCGATTGATCAGAATGCCACATTGGGGCTACCTTTTTCCCGCACAAATCAACATTTATCAACTGCAAACTGCACTGACTTTGAAGGGTCTCCCTTCCATGCGCCCAGGAAAGCAGTTGTGATTTCCACCACTGGTGAGGATGGCAAAGGAAGAGGTCGGAGAGTCATGTTCGCCAGTTGCGAATGACCGGAGGACCAAAGGATTCTCACCGGTGTGGGTTGAGGTGTAGGACCAGGAGACCTTCAGACTTGTGCAGACTGGCTGGCACTTTCCAACCCTCCAACTATTGGGTGCAGGTATGGCTGTCATCAGACCGAGCAGAAGATTTACTTTACAATGTTTACTCGCCCGGCCCCACTTCGCAGTTGATGACTTTGGTATGATTGTGAACGAGAAGCATGTGGATCGACTGGAAAATCTCATTCAAACAGCTACCTGGTAGCAGCGGTGCTGATCACCCACTAGGACTAGGAATTGGTTTCAGACCTGTGCATGATGTCCTGACATGTCTTAGAAAGACCAAGTCTGATCAAGTCTCTGTCCATGTTCCTTTCTATTTACTTTTATATTATTTGATCAATCTCAAGCTCCCGAGTTGAGATTGTTGATGTGCTTCTCTTTGGTAAATCCATGTTGATCTCGCCTTTTGGTTGGGTTAACCCTTCATTTTTATTGGATGAACCTCATCTATGGTTGCTACCGCCTCGTCAGCGACCAATCCCCTGTCCCCTTCTCAGTCTGGCGGAAGCATCCTGTGCGGCGGAGCAGAGGCGGAAAGCTCGTCAAAGTTGATGGTTTCAGCATCACATGGGAGATTTCAGCTCAAAAAGATGGGGATGGAAGCCACTAAGATGATGATTCATAATTAATACACTTCCGGTTTGGCTTGATCACCATGAACAGCCTCGTGCCAGCCTCAACGTGTATGCAGTATATAATGTTACTGTTTCATTGCATGATTCATTTCTTGAATCATTGAAAGTTGGCTGGTTCTTCTGTAGTCTCCTTGGCTCAGGGCATCGAGAGAAAGGAGCGTTTCGTGCCTCCGACTATCATACACAAGCCCAAGATGGATGCACCCATTATGCAGGCCTGCTAGATGCTTCTCAGTCAAGATGTGTCAAGATAAACATTGACACCGGATGATGGATTAGGCCATGTTAGGCCCTGCTGTGGGAAGCCGAAAAGATTGATGGGTTGATGAGTAATCCTTGGCGCAAGAAGCAAGTAGTGTGGCCCAAGTCGCCAGGAGGAGATTTTCGGACCCATTCTGCCAGTCATGCCGCAGCCTGGATGATATTGGGGGGTCATGCGGCCCACGGTGGCATCACCATGGGGATGACACTTTACAGCGAGGGTGAAGACCTTTGGCTCCGAGGTTAGCCATCTTGAATCTTGGAGCTTTCTGACTCTGAGTGCCTTATGGTGTGCTACTTTCCTCTTGTAATTTCCTCGGGATTCCATTGGACTTCCAAGGTATGAGGACCTGGAGCGGCTCGGTTGCAATCCTAGAGTTGGGTGAAGATTGCCATCATACACAGCTGAATCACCTTATGTTGGCAGAAGAAAACTGAGGGCATTTTTTCAATTGCCTTGTTTTTTTTTTTTTGCTGGTGGATCTGGCAAACAACCAACGACAAGAATCAACAATATATGCATCAACAAAACTAGCCGACTAGCTTGTCCGGAAATGGGAATATCATCAAGAACGCTGAGAGAATTGTCCCTCTGGTAATTTGATTTTCTGGCAACAGAACATCCCATTTTATAGATATGTTTTTTTCCCAGATTGAAACCATCATTCATTGAGGATTTCCAAGTTAGCCATGTTTAAGTACCAGAGCGTACCAGCCCTATCCAGCTGTGGGGCAGTCCTAGTACCGACAGGACTGCCTTGAAAATCATTCGCTCAAAGGACACCCCGCTGGTATCCTGGCGGTGTGGAAATGTTTGGATGGTATACCAACGGTATGCACGGTATATATCATGACCAATGGGATAGAATGGGATACTATTAGATGGAGATATGATGGGATATAGATGTTTGATCTAATGGAGATATAGTGGGATCTTAATGGAATGTCAATGGGGAGTTGTTTTTTTTTATGGTTATGATTCAGATCCAGAGTCCAGATGGTGATTTAGCCCGCAAATGGTAAATCAATTGATCAAACTGGGGCATCTTCCATTTTCGCTTTGACGATTGCCGGAGGATACTCTTGACATAACATGAACATCCTGGCATGTAGATGTGCGTTATATATAATATATGTAATGTGTGTAAATAAATATTTATATATATATATATGATATAGATAATATATATATATATATATATACAATTTTATTTATAGTATTCATGTATATATATACATAAATATCAGGCACGTGTAGGCATGTACAAATCTATAAGTATGTCATTGTCACAGTCCGACAGTCCCCCGCCAGTTCGCATTTTGACCGCGTTTTTATCTCTCCAATGTCCCCTGCCAGTTGCAGATCATCCCCCCCATGTGCACCCATATTAATATCAATGGGCAGATAATTTGACAGATTATTGACTGGAATAAATCCGTTACTGTATATATATACATGTATATATATATATATATACATGTATACATTAAGAATTGGTATCTATGGGTATCTATACCATGAGCATCCATTAGCATTACTCTGGAGGCTTATCAGAAGACTATCACCTGGCTTGTCCGGGGGTAACATTAACAGTCCTGGCCTCTCACCTTGGCTGGGGGAATGACCTGAGGCATTCTACGTCTTCTCTCAGGATTCAGGAGCACTTGTGGGGCCAGCCATAGGTTGGTACCTGCCACGCTTGGGCTATAATCCACCAAAGTTTCCTGCAATTTTGGGATTCCAAAAATTATCCAGAAGGTGTCATCTTTATCAGAAGAACATGGAAATTGTTCTTGGGCACCTGAATTAATGTTTGAAAAAAAACAACAACACGTGATGTCATAGTATGTATACGCATACCGCACATGCATACAACAAAAACGAAACACTTACACAACCTGTTGGTCACCTGAGGTTCAATTTGTTTCTTGGATCACCTTAGTTTGCGGAGCCCATCTTGTGACACGGAATGCTGTGCTGTGTAGCTGTGCGGATGGGAATGTGCTGTAGCTGCAATCTCCAGGTCTTAGTTGACCTTGTAGACTCAGTCTCCATACCACACTGCACCGCGAAAGCATGTGGAGAATCGCACGGAGTTGTGCGGAGGAAACATTGAGAAGGCCCTAAGCCATGTCCAGAGCGGCGGCGTTTGCAGCTTGTCAGTGCGTGCTTGCAGCAGCTTCATAAAAATTCAGAAGTTCCTGTTAGTGCCCTCAAGGCCATTCGTGGCACATGGCAATACTATAAATCACATTTATTCTGTGGCATGTACTGCCAGAAGGCACATTGTTTTTATCTCGTCTAGGTTAAGAAGTCACTCTTAAAACTTGTGCGCTGTACAATTTGGATTTTCATGGCTTAGGCATCAACACTGTCTTCGAGCACCTTCTACCTGAGACTCTGCCCTTCGGTGGACAAGGTGCGTCTGGAATGGGTGCCTCAGCAGGAAGTACAGAGAGATATCCAGGGAAGTTACCTCGAGCAATCAGTTTCGCATCTCGGACCATGGAATCTCTAGGTTTTTGCATTGTTGAACTGCTGAATGATTTTACGCACCGAATTATGTATTGGTAAAATATCATCATATGTCTTACAGTCGTACCTTGGTTTCATGTCCATAAGTTTTGGTCGTATCCCCAAGGCTAAGGCAGCCCATTTGTTCATGGGCCAAATTCTGTTGGGTTGATTTAGCGCATTGGAGGGAAAACAAAAACAATGATCTAAAGGAACCTGCACTGGATAGAGAAAGGAAACTACACTGGCACCATTCAAGTGTACGAATTTCCATCGACAGGTTCCTTGAAGCCGAGTCTGTTGCTTTCTTTGATTCAACCTGCTTTCTCACACATGATTTAATCTGAGGTGCTTATCATGGCAAATTTGGTTTTGATGAGTTTAGCCACAAGCGTGCCATTCTGGTGAAGCACCTTGGTTGCACTGGTATATATATATATATAACCAGTATCAAGGTGGTTGGATGTAAATGGGGGTGGGCCGAAACTACCTCACATCCCATTCTGGGATATGTGTGGGGCATCTGCATTATGCACACACACAGATATTTAATGATATATATGTATATAATATACTATAAATAATCATATATATATATATGCACATGACACACATACGTACACAAATGCATGCGTACGCACGTACGTACATTCATGTACCTATACGTACATTATACATCCAGTATCAGTAAATCTTGGGCTTGCATTACAAAGTACATTCATTTTGATCATTTTGTGTGCCCCAAAGTAAGGGGGTCCCTTTCGCCTCAGCATCGCTTTTCCCAAGGTCTACTCTTCCAGGAATGCGTGGCACGTTGTTTCCTCTACCGCAGGCCTTTGGATTGCCAGCCATTCATCCTGAAGCCTTGGTGGTTTCAAACAGAATTGCCTTTCCAGTCCAAAAACATCCAAAAACTGGCAGGAGAATCTCCAACATTCTTGAAACGGACTCATTTGTATCATCTCACATTGACTCGATATGTTTTGGGATTTGAAACCGATTTTTGCAGTTGGCTCAGTTGGCTCAGTTGGCTCCTTCGGGGAGGCTGGAAAGACCATGCCCGAATGGATCTATCCTTTGATCGTAGCTTGGCTTGGTATGGCCAGAAAATGTCCAGGGAATCCGGGGGAACCTTTCAGGGTTGGCTCACGTGTTTTTCACTGTTTCACAGCTATCATCCAGTAGCACATCAGGCCATATTTTCCCAACGGACCTGAAGATGCCAAAATGCATAAATTAGCTACGCAAGGGAGGGAGGGAGGGAGGGAGAGAAATAGAGAGAGAGAGAGAGAGAGAGAGGCGGAACATCATGGAACATGCGATAGGGCGCACAGCGATAGTTTGGGTCCCACCGGTACTTTCTGCCTTGGCCCAGATGAAACTGCAATTTGGCATTGTGCCGCAGAGCATGAAGGCCTGCTGGCGCGGGGCATATGCAACCCTTATGGCACCGCGCCTCGGCTGCCAATTTACGGACGGAACATGTGAGTTTAGTTGAAACTGGTCATTGAATCGAAACGAAAGGGAGTCAAGGAGATTTTGCATGATCTTGTTCTACTGCCTTGGTTGGTTTTCTGTTTCTTTGTATCGATCCATATATGCATGTATCAAAGTAAACAGGCAAATCGGCTCATTCACAGTGCTTCAAGAAGATAATGTTCACATCATTGTAGGTGATTCTTGGAATTCCATTCGCGTTCGGTATCTGTAGTGTCTTAGTCTCTGTGAATTGACTCGGAAAGCGGCGGCAGCAAGCCTTGACACTTCCAAGGCCTGTGACTTGGTTATCTTTGTTCATCTTTTTCCCATTGGGTCCAGCGGGTTTGAAACTGAGGATCCGAAGACTTTTCTTCGCCTGAGGGGAGCTTCCCACCTGCTTGGCTGCAACCGTCTCAGGGCGGCGCATAGCAGCGAGGGCCAGAGGCCATTCCTCAATCACCTGTTGTTCGCTTCCATCATATATTCAATGCATGTCATGGTGGTAGAAGTCCCTTTAAATTGGGTTGGAACCAAAACGCACCATCCAAGGAGTTCTATGATATTCTATTTGCATCTATTTGCTGGATACTGGTGGTTCTGTTTGGGAGATGGGTCTCCTCTGGCAAAATTAGGTACTGTTACAGGTAGGTTCGTTTAGTTCGAGCATTTGCTATATTCTTTGGGGCAGAAATGCTCGGATTCACCCGGTGACTCATGGATGTAGCAGCTCACATTCGGACAGGAACCAGGTTGAAACCTACAGGCTGCAATAAACCAATCCGCCCCTTGCCGAGAAAGATATGTCCTGGAACAATCATTCCATTCCAGGAAACTAACTGAGACTTATCTATTAGCGTAATTGCTGAAGATGTGATTGCAGGTGGGAATGGTAGATCGGCCTGGTTCCTTTCCACTGTGAATAGATGCACAAAGCTTGCTGTGGTCTCTTAGAGAAACCACATGTTTTTCACAATTTTCGCTTCGGAAGAGCAATGGCGGATTGGATTGCGATGCACCAGGGTCGATGACTTCACGATTGGATCCTATCATATCCCATTCCTGAGGCGTAGTGCAGACTTTTGGTGTGGCAGCTCACACACACACACACACCCAAAGAGCCAGTGGTACAATCAGGAGTACAATCACTGATTGAAAGATATGATATGCCCTAGGGCCGGTAAACCATAGATGTTTCCCTAGGAAAAGGATCTACAAATGGTGGGTTTTCCAAATCTATGTCAGTTTACAAGAGGGTATGACTCACTGCATCCGTGGTTTTGTGTGGTTTTGTTCCATGTGAGTGTTGTTGTTCCCGTGGTCAACTCCAGCCATTTCTTTCAGCCCAAGCTCAGCAGATAATGGCCTCAGCTGCGTCAACCGTGGCGAGGGTCGGGAAAAGATGGTCGCCTTTTGTCCTTATAAAAGGGGAGCAATTTATCAGTCATATGTCATATTTACATTGATTTTTATAAATCATGCTTGATTGGCTAAAATCAAAAAGCAGTTATATACATATAGAGGTGAAGGGGTATTATGAAAGGGCATTGTCAAAATGCTCACATTTGGCTATTCAGTCAAAATTGGTCATATGTTTCTCATGGGTTTCTTCAAGGGTATCAAAGGGTAGCCCTTTCGGGTTCCCCCTTACAGACCATAACCAATCTCGTGGCCTCAGGCGCCGATTCACAGACGAGTTTTGGCGCGCTCGGTGAAAAGAAGATGTGACTGCTGACATCTCAAGACCATTAACACATATATTTTATATTTACACATATGATAATATATACATATATATTGTTAGATATATTGAATATTATATGTGTATATGAATGTAATGTATGTGATAAACGGACACATGCCAATTAGGAAGATGAGGCAACCTGTGAAGAACCTCACGAAAAAATCATCATGAATCATTCCAAAGATGATTTAAACTGTTGAAATAGTCATCCAAATATCTTGAAATGATGTTTGCCCAGCAGCATACTGTGAGGATTTCACTTTGTGGCACAGAATGACCGCAGGCATCCAAACTTGTCACCGGCTCCTGGTTCAGACTCCATGGGTGAGGCGATAGTTGTGAAGAGAGACAAACTTCAAATTGCCTCAAACAGTCATCAACTGAAGATGGACTGGAGCAATGGAGTCCCCAATGTGTCGGAAATGCATGGACATGTCCCAGTTTCATCCATTTTCAACATATTTCACACATGACAGAACACAGTAACGATTGCAAAATTATCTAAACGAACTCAATGGCTCATGAAACAACAATGTGCATCCCCCATAGTTCCACGATGGCACCCCAGTTCCAATCGGAGTTGTGCACCCCAGTCCCTACCGCCATGGCTTGCTCCGGTCGTTTGGCAGAGGTTGGACATCATGAAATAGCTGGGAAAGCCGGCAGGTAACGCGATGACTGGTTGATGCTGGTGGACCATCTCCAGCCAAACCAAATTGACTGCAGTTACCTTTGTTTTTGTGGGTTATCCGCGATCAGACATGATGAATACTTTGGAATTGTTTCTTTCTACTACTTCACTGTTTGTGTTGCTGCGGCAGTTCTGTTCACGATTGCAAAGGATTGCAGCGTGTTCATGACAAGTCAGCATGACTGACTCGTAAGTGCAGCCATGTAATTGAGCATGAAGGCGTAACAGTGATTAAGATAACATATATTAAGATGAGCGTGAAATTTAGCAACTAGCATGTTGCCCCCTGTGCATCGAGCTTCGTTTTTTCCCACCAACTGCCAACCCCGCAAAAGTTGGCATTGTGAGAAGTGTTTCAGTCACATTCAGTCACACTTTCACAAACATGTTTTACAACATATTAAATTCAGCCCCCATCCAGGGTAGCTCCAACTCCAACCCATCAACGACAAATTATAACCACAACAAGGTGGAAAATCCCAAGGTCATTGTCCTTTTTTTTCTAGCCATGTCCCCTCCCCTTGTGGTACAGTCGACCATGGCATCATTGATTCCCCTTCCCAGTGGCATCTCGCAACCGTCGCTGCTGTCTCTTTGCCATGGAGTTTCACGACGTTCCATGAAGCAACAGAGCATGGAGCATTTGAATGGCCGAAACATGGAGGACAACTTCAATTGGAATGCCATTGGAATAGGATTAACATTATATAGAATCTTGTGCACCCTGCTTTTCCTGTTCTGGGTCACCAGAGCCTTGTTCAAAGCCTTTGGTAAGACCATTTTCCTTGGGAGTGTTTCCTTCGAACCTTCCGCGCGCGCGGGCTGGGGGATGATGGTCATTCGAAGCATTTGGGAGCTCTTTCGCAGAGAGCCACGGCCTCCGCAACGGGTCAACAGGCTGCTCCAAATCATGGTCCAAACATGGCAGGATTGATGGGACAATTTCGTGATATAGTTAATTAAAACATAGGATTTTGGGGCAATTATTTTGAGACATTGAGTTTGAGAGAGATGCAGAATGACAAAAAATAAACTTGCTTTTTTCGCGCACGTGGTGTGGTTCAAGACGAGGGAAGTCTCTGGGTTTGTAATGGTTTGTAGGTCTAGGTGCTGGATGTGCTTTGCTATTGATTCGTTCCTTTATCCAGAGGACTGGTCGCACGGACCAAGATGCAAAAAGTTGCAGTCGGCCCAAGGTCAACTATTGAACCTCTGTGGGTCAGGTCTTGTCCCGACTGGCCCTATTTCAGTCGAAATTGGATATCCAGAAGAATCTGACTTCTGACTCGTTTACACTCCTTCCACATTGTCCTGGGTTGTTGATTCTAATGGATGTGAAATCAACAAAAGGGGCACATCATGGCACATCATTATCCCAGGAATTCCTAGCATATCCCAGGATATCCCAAGACTGGCTGGGTCCTGAACGTTTGTTTTACAATGGAGGGCGAATTTTTTGAGGAATTTTTTCCCGTTCTGTTTTGGGATTTTTTTCCTGTTTTTCTAGGTTTCAGTAAAGGAAGGAAGGAAGGAAGGAAGGAAGGAAGGAACGACAACAACCAGAGCCAGAGCCATGTTGTTCCCGTTCTGTTTTCAAGTATGACAAAGATAAGGATAAGGATAAGGATAAGGATAAGGACAACAACAACAACAACAACAACAACAACAGCAAGAGCCAAAACCATGTCGTTCTCATTCTGGTGCCTGCTATATATATAGATATCTGCCATTTATCCATCTATCTACCTATTTGTCCCTCTGTCTCTTTATTTTCTCCACCAGCGTATTTTGCAACATCTACTTTCAAACGTGTCCCATCCATCCATTCGCCTCTTCGTAGAAGACCATTTACCTCATAATGCCGGGGACAGATGCAGGCTCCGCAACTCAGGAGTCTTGGCATAGCATTGTCTGAAACCGGCTTTTGCCAATTTCAAACTCT
>BGPT01000506.1:159673-204779 GCA_003297045.1 Symbiodinium sp. clade C Y103 | reverse complement strand
AGCTTTAAAATGTTGCACACACCGTGGAAATGCAGCTTCCAGCTCCAAAATGCTGCAAATAGCAAGGAAAATGGACAGAACATGATGCAAACTGTGGTACGTACCGTGGAAAATGAGAGGTTCGAACTCAAAACTGTTGCAAATACCGTGGAAATCCGTCGAAGGTCGAGGTTTTGCAACGTTTATCGTCCATTTTGGTGGAGACCCAGAAAACGGGAAAAAAATCCCAAAACTGAACGGGAAAAAATTCCCCAAAAAATTGCAGCCCTTTTACAATACGAAACCAGATGAAACGTGCCAAGTCCCTTGCCACGCTCGTGGCCCCCACTTTCGCCGCAGGGGAAGCGTTGCATATGGTGAGCCTGGGACATTTTCAGCAGGCCTCGAGCCGCCGAATCGCTCAGATGCTGGGTCAAAAGTGATCAAAGTATAAAGGTCCCGCAATAGGCGGTCTATGTATGCATATGTATGATCAATTATCTGCGCGCACGCCATCAGACACCAAAACACAAATACCATGTGTGTGTGTGTATATATATATATATATGTGTGTGTGTGTGCAAGATGTGCGGGTGTGTGTGTATAGCCTTTAATGGACGGGTATTGCTTGGACCTTTGAGCAGTGCTAAGGAGACCACTTTTGCGTTGCGAAGGGCTGTCACGCAGGACAGCTTCCTTCAGGAATTTCTCCAACGCCATGGCAACTTGATTTTAATTGGAATACCTGGTCCAGGCTGTTGGGTTCCAGGAATTGATACATAGTGGGCCCCCCTAGTTACAAGTGGTTTGCAACCCCATTTGACTGGAAATGGCTTTGATTTTGATGATCCAAATGGTGACGATGACGATGAGGATGAGGATGAGGATGATGATGATGATGATGATGATGATGATGATGATGATGATGATGATTGCGGTAAGGTTGATTATTCCATGTGGGTGGGGTTATATATGTATATATATATATATCTTAGGTAAACCCGGAATGAACCCTAATAATCCTAATATAGCGGTGCGCTTCTCTTGCCAAGCCGCAATGCCATCCTCACTTCGTCAACGCGATTTCATCTCTTTTGTTTGAGCTCGTTGGAAATTCATTGGTTCTTACCCTATTCTGTTTGTGGGCAAACCATGGGGTCTGTGCGTAACTACAGTTATAGTCACCATGAACCGATAATTGTTATAGTTAGAAACCAACTTCGCTATCTTTGGGGCCGCACCGTGTAGGCGTTTTGGGGGTCCAAAGAGCCCAGTTGAAAGACCTGTCCTGTGCATGAGCTGAGGCTTCTCTAGCCCCACTAGTCCACGGCAGCTGGGGGACTCCGACTCTAAGATTCAGCTGGACGCTTGGGGCGTTCGACGGAAGCGATTTAAACAACAGCACTTTGGGTCTTAACAGGTTTTAACCAACAAGTTGAGGAGAGTTATATGGTGCTACAGTTATTTATACATGGTCATATGGATAGTGTTTGTAGCCAAGAACGATTGCTGTTTAAGCGAGAATGATTTGACATATATCCACGAGTCGTGGGGCTTGGGCCCTGCAGTTGTTTGGATGGGATTGTGAGGACCATTGGTTACCCATGGCTATCAGGATTTTGCCTATGTGAGCTGGTCAGAATTCATTGGCTCATAGCATCCTGTTTGAAAGTGCGGCCATCATTGCACGCGCCATAGGATGGGAGTGGCTGTAGCCATTTGTCCTTTGTATTTTGTGATGTTGATGAATCAATCACCAGCCAGAGTTGTGATTTGTAGGCAAGGTTGACCACGTGGGTTGGCCAAACCCATGTTTTTTCAAACGTCGACCCCATTTTTTGGTATTTTTGGTGTTATTAAGTATGTCCGGTTGCATCCGCAATTTTTAGAGCTGGGTTGCCACCTTGGAAGCCTTGGCCGCCCAAGGAAAGGTGGTACCCATTGCATATTGCCGCCCAATTGGGTGATCACGACATTGTTGGTTTGCTGTGGCTGGCCTGGGGTCGCGGGGGGAGGTGGCTCTTCCGGTCGTTGGGCCGGAAATCCATCGCCGGCGGTCTTCAATCAGCATGTCATGGTATGTCTGAGAATGGGGTATGTTTAATCATCAAATTTTGGTGTACCATCTTTTCAGACAAAGCCATGTTTTGGCCATGACGGTCGCCGATTCCTATGAACATCTATGAGCATATTTTGAGATGGGGTGAACATTGGGTGAAGCGATGTGAAACATGTTAAAACCACTCAGATCGCCGCCAATTTCAAGCAGCGAAGGTCCTCTGCACCAACTCGTGGAGGGGAAGAAAACCCAACTCTTTTCATTGACGAACGTCAGATTGTTGAGATTGTTTTTTATTTATGAACATTGGCTCAAGAGCCCAGAGAAAATGTGCAGAGAAACCAGGCGTTTTTTTTGCAACCAACTCTTGATTGGAAAAAAACAACTCCGAAAGTATCATGGAGACCTTTTGGGTCATGGCGCTTTCACTCAGCAACTGATATCAACTGAGAATCCTGGCTGGGAAGGCTGACAAAAAGAATATCTACCGAATCTATGGGGTTGACACTAAGAGATACTAGAGTCAAACATACACACACACATAAAATACACGGTATATATTTATATGCATGATTCACAATAATCATGATTATTAACTATAGTTTGTTTTTGTGCCCAGGGTAGGTGGAATGATGCTTGGGGCTCCACAGCTCTAAGGCTAGAGGCCCGCGCCGATCCCGAGCAACTGGGTGAGGGAAACCGTACCGCCATCGATGTGGCCCAAGCAGAGAATCGTCACGTGGCGTATCAAGCTGCATTCTGAACAGCAGCTTGAAATGAGATATCATGGGAATGGTTTACTAGTTTCTTCTTTTTGTACTGTCATATGATTGAGCTTATCATTATCACTATCATTATCATCATTGTGATGTTTTTTGGTCATTGCTGCATATTACTCTGCTAATAAATCGTAGTTATTGTATTTATATGATATGTAATTGATATATATATATATATGCACATATATGTGTATATACTCATATATATATATTATATATATACTTACACAATTGAAACATTGGGAATACCACTATACTGTTGTCAGGTGTTTTGATTTCGATCGTTCTCCAATATGTATGTGTTTTTACATAAAGATACAAATATGTATATATATATATATATTTATATGCATTTGTATTTTTTTCCTCGCATTCCTCAAGTATAAAGAGCGCTCGAGAAAGTCAGTAATATGAGCGTCATTTTTTGACGCTCCCCAAATGCACAAAAGTTTTTTTGGTTCCAAAACTATGAGCCGCAGGCCCAAATCATTTGTTTTTGGACAGTGGGTGGTGGGTTGCCCACTTAGCATGGGTAAAATTTGGGTAATCACCCAGAATTTGGAGGGTGGAATGCAGTGAACATGGTCACTAGAAACTTCTAGAAATGATTGTTGCAATTTTGACCCATGCCCATCTTGTCTACATATCGTTATACTGTAATCTACAATTATTCAAACTTGCTATTTTCAAAAGCAACGGTTGTCAGGGGGAAGTCCATATTTTTCAAAGTGCCCTACTTTCGGGCATGGGCGAATAGGAGCCGCATTGTTGGCCATGCTTTGCATGAAATCAAAACAGGGACCCCCACTGTCCCCCGAATTACTTGCCTCCTTCACCGTGCAGTGATGGGTTTCAAAATGCCATGCATCAGTGATATTCCCTTCAAAGAAACACGTAACATGTCTATCCTTCTATTTGTGCATTTATTATACGTATATATACATATATATTAATTTGAATTCATACATGGTTGTTGTAAGATATGTAAGATATACTCTTGTTGCATTGATGCATTTTTTTGAGAAGTAGTCATCATTACAAGCTCCAGAGGGCGAAGGTGAGAGATATGATGCCAAAGTGAAAACCGAGTACTGCAAGTTTGAACACAGTTTTGGTAATTGAGCGGCAATGAAGAGTTTATCAGCGCACGGACTCGAAAATTCCTTTGAAAACTGCTCAATATTCTGAGGAAACGGGTCTCACAGCTGCTTGTTTGCACGTTCAGAGTGCACTTCTCAGATTTCATGAGCATTGAGAGTAAAAAATGGGTCTGGATGATGGCTAGGCCGGGGGCAACTATTCCAAAGTGGCCTCAATTGCATCAGTGAATTTTAATACAGATGAATCCCTGGAAGTCAATATGTTCAATATTGTGTCAACTGCTGCATTTGGCGTCCCAATCACATTTGCTTGGGTGTGAATATGTTCCTCGTCGTTTGGTTTCTGCGACCAGCACAGCAATGGTGACTTCTGTCGATCCCTCCCCTCATGTCAGATGGGCAGCATAGTGTTGAAGAGGGTGGCTTTGCGAGAGCCATGGAACATCGCAGCAACTCAGAAGTTCCAAAATCAACGACCTAGATAGCATTTTCCAAATGCATGTAAATCCGGGAAAAAACGTAAGACAATTGTCGTGTCTTCTTTTGATATCAAAGACTCAGAGCGCATATGATTGTGGATTCGGCCAAAAAAATATGCGCACTAAAAATAAAGAAAGTCCACGAGGAAAGAACTAGTAGTGGTAGTGGTGTATAGTAGAATTCTACTTTTAAGACTGGCAGCTCAAATAAGTGGTTATAATCATGGGGATTCCACAAAAATACTGGTTCCCACTACTAAGGTCCTATTAAGCATGCAGTATTTTATCAGATTCACCTCTGGGGGTCGGAGATTTCCCCTCGCGCCTGTCATAGGCTACGTTCTTTACTTGCTGCGGGATGCTGTGGCGATGAAACGCCAGGAAGGGGAGAGAGAAAGGCAACTCGCTGGTGCTTTCAGTTTTTTTTTTGTTGGATGTGGTAAACCCAATAATAAACAATCCCCAATTTTGCTAGAAATGGGTGGTAAATATATGTAAATATCATCCCAAAAGGTACTGGTAGGTTTGTTGTTGGGTAAATGGTCGGTTCATGGCATTGGGTTGGCCACGTTTAAAAAAGATGCACTTCAGCTTGACCATACTTGACCAAGCTGGTAATGGCCCAGGCAATTTGGACCATTTGGGTCCAGACAGATGCATTCCCCCGACGATGAAGCCATGAAACATTTGATGCTCGGCCGGGCCAAGCTGCTAAGGATGGGATGGAAAAATTCCTCTCGGGCCCGGGATGCTGACTTGGTGGTGCAGATCCACTAAATAAGCTTGGTGTGTAAATAAACAAATAAAAAATATATACATATATAAATGTGTGTGTCTATCATAGCTTTTGGGGTTATATCTCAACTTAATCGGGGATATGACTACAACCATCCTTGTGCTTCATGCGTTTTCTCAGCAGGGCCTTAGAAATGTTGAGAGAACAGATGCGAAGGATACCTCTTGGTAATCTAACATAGCTATGGGAAACCACCATTTTGAATAGGCAATTCATCTACAGACAGGCCATTTTTTATAGCAAACTGTTGGAATACTGGAGGATTATAATATATTATAATATATATTTTCCACTAGAAACGCAATTTTGGGAGGATTCATAGATGTTTTTCCATCATTTTTAGATGATTAACAGAGGATAGATCCACCACCGGGACTAACCCTGGACTCAAAACCGCTCAGGTTAAAACGCTGCTTGGCAGAGAGGGGATGGATGAACCTTTGCAACGTCCGTGGGTGATGTTTTGTTTCAAGAACATTGATCGCATGGCTTCTTAGATCCTCTGAGTACAGTACCCATGAAAAAAAGGTCAACGTCTCAAAACAATGGTTGTACTCCTGTATTTTCCTAGGTACTTGGAGAGTCTAGATTTGATTACATATTGTATTGTATGCCGTATTTGCTGTTCAAGTGGTGCCCTACACAAAGGCAATGAGCAATTACGGCAAACCCAATCTCAAACCGCAAATTTCATTCGATTTGTTGGAGGTTAGAATGAAAAGACATATCATTCTGTGGTTCAACTTGGTTACATCCATTCATTGGAAATCAAGGCCAAGGATTGGATCCATTTTTCAACAGAACATGATGCACTATTGCTCTTGTTTAGGGCCCCCCTTTGAACCCTCATGTTCATCCATGTTTTCCGTTTGCCATTGGTACTAAACATGAAAACATGATCGCAGCCTGGCACGGCTTCGCCGGTGCTCAGGTATTGCCACTCGCTCTCGAACCTCGTCCTCAGCCTCGTTGAAGCCCTGCGAGTGCAAAGGGGCTGGCTGTAACTGTGGCAGCAGCCCGCTGTCTCCGATAACATGTCTACATTCGTAGTTTACTTACAGGCATATTGCAATTGTGTTGATGAATTAGCGGAGCTTGTTTCCTTTTTGCACGTTGCAGCATGGTATTACATGGTAATTACCCGCCATAGCCTTTGCCATTCCATTCATGAAGACAGTTGGTCACCGCACACAGGTTGCGTGTAGGGCGCATATGTCACATACTCTGGACAACAGTGGCTACATTTCCATTGCTGTTTGCTGTGTCAGTTTCTTTCCCGTTATCTTGAGTCATAGCATGCGGTATCCGCGCGAATTGTTTCCTGTCATGAATATATTTATATGTATATAGTTGGATTAAATTTCTCAAAAAACATACATACATACATACATACATACATACATACATACATGCATAGATAGATAGATAGATAGATAGATAGATAGATAGATAGATACATACATACATACATACATACATACACGTGTCACCATAGTTGTTGGTTGAATACATCAATAATGTGCCACACATACTTCATCACGTCATCTTGTGATCGCTGACTCTCATTACTGTTCTGTCTCCCACTGCTTGTTTGTATGTCCATTTCATGTTATGTATCACTGTTGAAAGAATGCCTATCCTCTGTATATGTCTACAATATCAATATATCTGTACATATAAATGCAAATACATATATATATATATATTTATATGGCCACATGCACCATCTATGGAATATTTACCTACCCCTACATTTGGGTACTTCTTTAACAGTATTGTTTGGGCAAAGGTAAATATTCCACGCTGTCCATGTGGGATATACTACATTTCATGTGGCAAACCAATGATAGACTATTCCCACATGTTGCCATAAATGGGTGGTAAATATCATCCCCATGGTAGGTTTATTATTCGGTTTACCACATTATAGACATATTATCATACTGGCTTTATTATTGGCTTTGCCACCACCTACCAAATGCCAATTATGGACATATATATATATATATATACTCTTATTCCCCTGGTGGTAAACCCAATTTGAAATGGGTTGTAAATATCATCCCGAAATGGGCATCATTTGAAATCATATGCTCTGGTTCGTTGATCCAAAGGCTCCATGTTTCCAGGCAACAGCTGCGAGGAACTCTTCAGAGTGTCGTATTAGGCGGTCAGACATCCGCCATTGTTCGCAGAATTGGTGGGAAAACCCAACTGAAAATGGGATTTAATGGGAAAACCATATCGCTTGGGGATAAAACGTGATAAAGCGCAACCTAATTTTGTGAGCGAATGTCGTTTTCGTATTTGCAGGGCCAGTCAAAATGACCTCACGTTCTTCAACATGAGTTCATGATATTTTATCACGACAGTTTTTCGAAATTGCGTTTTTTTCTCCACGTTTTCAAGTCTTCTTGTTTGTGGTTTCGCAGAGTGTAACTCTTGACAGTCACGCTTTTCAACCGAAGGACATGACTGCAGTTTTTAACGAAGGTGCCAACATGGAAAACAACGACGCAACTTCAAACAGAAATATGGATATATATATATATATGTATAATAATATCATAATATATATATATATTTACATATTCACACCATGAAAAACATCGAAAACATGACTTTGACGGAATGTTATCACTCCACTAAACAAACCGGAGAAATGTAACTTCCACCAAATGCCGTCAAGTCCGTTTCAAACAAACTCATAGCCAAACATCAACACACGAAATGTTAAAGTGCAAAACAAACAATCAAGAAATGCTTAAAAACGGTCAGGAAAACCTCCGCAAGCAGAAAGATGGGGATAACAATGGTTTCAGGTTAAGATGTTCCCTTAGGCCAATCCATTGAATGGTTGATTCAGGGTCTCCAACTCTGTCCAGATACCACGTATAAGTATGTATAAGTGGTAGGATCTGGATATATTTACATGCGCCGAATCTTACATGATTGTGAAGATATGCATTTGCGAGTAAGATTTCCATACAGATAGGTTTGAATCACTGAGACATGCTGCTCACTTAAATCTGTTCCCACCAAATTGTCTTGCGCAATCGATAGCCAGTGATCTAAACGATTGAAACACATTAAAGCTAGAAGTAACTCACAACAACAACAACAACAACAACAACAACAACAACAACAACAACAACAACAACAACAACAACAACAACAACAACAACACACTAGATCAAAAATCAAAACGGTGATTTGTTGGGAATTGAATCCCTGTGTTTGGCATGCGGAAACAATGGCACCTAAGAAGACCATGATAGGTAAATAAAGTTCCAAACTGAAGGAATAGGTTCTTCATGACAAAGTGCGAAACAAGGTCCAAACAAATAAATGCATTGCGAGAATACCATGTTTCAGCCAAGTCAGGATTGCGGGAATCATGCAGTGTGAAATGGAAAGGGATTGAAAGTGACGGTGAAGGAGTTGGTACGCATGGCTGATCAGGCCATGTATCACCAGGGAAACCGGAGCACTGGACCCTGCTGCCACCCCCTGCTGAACTTCACTGGTAAATGAGACGAAGATCGCAAGGTGAAGAATCAAAGACATTTTACATCTCTTCAGATGGTACGAATACAAAACATATGAAAACATACAAAGCACACAATAGTGCCTGTATAAAAACCTACAGACAGAACACGTCTTTAAAAAATGCGCTGCAAACATGACAATTGAATACAATTGATGTAAAACTTTTTGTGCAAATCCACCAGGCGCACCAGGCCCCGGGAGAATGGCTGCAGCCAAGTCCCAAGACCATGGAAAGCATTCATTGAACCAATGGCTAATCATTGGACAAGACTTAAGATGATTCATTCCAACAGGGAATCGTTTGCAAGACTGCAGGTATGGCAGAAAAATAGGACTGCATGGGGAGAAACAAATGCATATACGCATGTTGCATTACATCGCCCAATCATTTCAATGGCCGTTCAAGTATTGAGTATTCAAGTGTTGTGCTGTATAGGGATGCATCGCGAGGGATACAGTATACAAGCTACTGTGCCTATAGAGCTTCTATCAACTAGGCACCTTGATGCAAGACGACTGATTGCACCAATCGGGGTTTGATTGGTTATTTATGTGTTTGCTTCTTTGCCCGCTGTCTTGGTTCTGTTTGTGTCTTTGAATATCAGCAGTTTATCTCTATCTCATTTGCTGCTATGGCTATGTTGTGAAATCATTTTCAACAACTTGCTGAGAGTTTGCAAACTAAAATTGATGGTTAGTTAAGGTTATTACCTACAAAACGACCATATGTTCGGATACATTATACCCATTTAATCCCATTTATATATACCCCATTTTGAGACACACCCACATGTGTCCCCACCAATTCATTGGTATGTTGCCAGAGGCTTCCACTACGACCAGATTCTGACACATTCTGCACGTCGCTGTTTTTGTTGGCACAGGGCGTGCCGGTGTACCGGGGCTGTCCGGGGTAGTGGCACCGAGCTGCTGGCTGTGGCAAAGCCATAGTGCCGGCAGTGTTTGGCGAATCCGGATACTTTGTGGCCGATGTTGCCATCACTGGGTGCTAAAATTGATTTGCAAATGGGATTTGTTGGACAGCATGGTGCTTTCGAGAGTATAGCTGATTCTTTGCATGTTTTTGTTGGAGAGGTTGACTTGAATGGCAAGTTGTGGGCCTTCAAATATCCAGTTCACAATGGCCAGGTTCAGTGGACCCCGGACCCCAGCGCAACAAAAACATTTTTTCAGTAGTCCAGCTGAAGAGTCCAGCAATCTTTGAGGGTCTGAGGAACTTGGTCAATTTTGAGGGCTCTCCTCAAAATATTCCGAACCAGGAGGAGGATCACCAGATGAAAGGATTACATGTTACAGCACTTTTTTTGGGGTCCCATGGACATTACCCTGTTACCTGTTAATCATTCATCTTCATGTGGGGGAGTGGCTAATATCCAAAGCCATACCAAGATGATCCGACTTGTTATTGTGTCTTTTTTTGTTGCTGCGCAAGCGCTCATCTGGTCGTTGCCTGGGTTTTTTTGTTAGTGGAAAAAGCTGTTCGCCATGAGGTCATGATGGTTGTTGGGTGGGTAGTTTCAACTGCCAGCTGCATCTTCTTGTCGGGGGATGATAATCCTCCATGACTCCATGACTATCATTTCTGGAATGGGTTGGAACATGTTGAAACCACCAATAAGATCGAATATGTGCATTCTGTATCGTTGTCTCAAAACGTTGAAGCGCAAAATCCCATGTTTATCCTATGTCCCCCTCTACACTTGCAATAAAATAGTTGAGGCAAACGCATGTACATGATATAATTTCCCCAGATGCTTTGAGCTGTTGGGATGGCTGCGCACAGGTCCTGAATGAAGATGCGCTCGTGCGCATTTGCCGCTTTCTTCCCGCCCGGCCTTTGCTGGACTGCTATCAGGGGAATTGGACTTGGGATTGGTATATTATATGATTATATTCATGCACCGTGCGTAATATGTTTAAGAATACAGTTGTATAACGCACATAATATCATATCAAAGATTCCGTACATGGATATATTGTTTGTATTCGTTTGAAGTTTATACTTATACTGGTGTACCAAGTTTTTGTTGCCTGTATGTTTTTGTTGCACATGTCTTTCAGATATACATATACATTCTCGTTGAGTACATGTATTCTAATGTTGTCATATTTGAACGATATACCAATTCTTAAGAACATACACGCTTGAATCACGCTTGTATCTATAGCACGTGGTCACTTAGTTCTTGGTAAGGGCTGCTCATTTTGGGGTCGATACACTGTGGCGTTTTTCAGGCGCCGGCGTTATCTTTCTGAGTTCTTCCTCTTCCGTTTGCAATTGCCTGGCAATTTCTAAGCCCACGAAAAAAGAACAGCGGCAGGGGCCCACGCATGTCTATCTACATTTGTCTTATTTTTCGTTTTGTCCATCTATTTGTTTCTTTGTTTGATTTTGTGTTTGTTTGTTTGTCTGTGTCTGTCTATGTGTCTATGTGTCCATCGAGAATTAAACCATCAGCAAAACAATGGGCATTGAAGCATCAAATATTTGGATTTCACCGGGACTCTTCCTGACTGTTGTTGTTTGAGGGTTATGAGGGGGACTGCCACACCAGTAGATTGGGAAGGAGGTGTGTATCCAATCAGAAGGATCTTGCACCGTTGTCATTGGCATGTGCTACTGCCATGGTATAGTGTGCTGCAGTTTGGTTTTCTTGCAAGTTGATGATCTTGCTGAATCTTCTTACTCGTGCTTAGCAGGGAATGGGGGAATGACCTATAATAACCATTAATAATCATCCCATTCCCCCATTCCCTACTAAGCACCAGTAAGTCTTGCTAATTTGAGCTCGTGTACTTCACAGAAATCAAGGCCGGAATGGCCAGAACTTGCATGAGGAGATGGGCACCAGTTGCTCTGATTTCTGTCATCGCGCCCGGAACTCCAAGGAGTTGTGGAAGGCCGGAGATGGGCCTAGTATCCACGCCAACGATAAGCAATGGTAACGTGGCAGACTTGAACAGTAGGCCCAACTTGTTCAAAAGTCATTATGCAGTATCTTTTCTGTAGTATTCAAAGAAATGTTTAGAGGCTTGAAAACTGGCAGCTTGT
Organism: Symbiodinium sp. clade C Y103; assembly: GCA_003297045.1. Taxonomy (NCBI): domain Eukaryota; class Dinophyceae; order Suessiales; family Symbiodiniaceae; genus Cladocopium; species Cladocopium sp. clade C. Next base: position 192,965 of record BGPT01000506.1, on the reverse strand, counting down.
GGAATGAGGTGTGCTTCATTGGTGGATTCCATTGCCAGTTGTGCAGGGGTTGTGCTCCTTCCTGCTGGGTGACACCACGCTAATGCTACATGAAGCGAACTGTTCGTCCAGCCCCTTTCATGAAGGGGGCTGAGGTCTGATGAGATTTCATTGGGAAGATCTTCTTTGGATGAAATGATTTCCGTGGGATGCGTTCTACAAATATAGAATTGAATATACAATAATATACATATGATTACTTATACATATATATATATATATATGCTGTATATATATATACACACATATAGATATATATATATATATAAACAAATAAATAAATACATGAATAAATAAATTAAATAAATAAATGAATAAATATATATATATATTTTTACATATGCATACGTGCACAGGTGTCAAGGCACATGTGCACGAGGATATCTTGAGATATGCCATAGCAAACCGCTTCCCAGAGTGGGGTGATGTTTGACCTAGCGCCAGGGATACGGCGCTTAGTCCATATAGGTGACTCACAAATCATGGGAAGCCAGTGCTCAACCTGTTGTACAAAGGGATGGAATATCTGGTTTTGAACATCGCTCATTTGTCATAGCGAAAAAACAAATACGTGTACTCAGATATAGCTTTAGAATTTTAGAAACGTTTTTTTTCCCAGTCCTGCTTAGATTCCTGAAGGGCAGCTGCTACGATGAGGTTCCTCTGCGGAGTTCTATCGGCGCCTTTTTCGCGCAGCTTGGAGTTGTGAGGACAGGGGATATTGCATCGAACAGCTACTGTATATTCTTGCTGAGTTTCTCAGCACTAAGTCTTGTAGGATTTTGGACGCTTCATGTTTAGAGTTTAGATTGAATCATATCGTCGACATGTCTGTTAGATATACATCAACTATTAACTATTAGCCATCACAAATTGACTAAACATCCACATTTTGATTACTCTTGGTGTTCTTATATACATACTTGAACTCTGATTGATGCCGAAACGCCCGAAACGCGCGAAACGCGCTGTTGAGCTCAGTCCTGGCAGCGTCGTCGACAGGACTTTTGCTACGACCATCGCTTGCGGCGCAGCTTGTTGATGTCTTTGCAGAACCAGGTGGAAGGAGAAGGATCTAGGAATCAGTGCCTGGGATGCAGCCAGTACTCCTTGCCCATACCTATACCCTATGGGCCCCGGGCCAATAATTAAACTAATTAAACGGGGTTTCTGGGAGGTACATACCTGGCGGTTAAGGGATTAAGCTTGCGTTTGTCTTGGAGTTTTTTGTTGAGCCCTGTCAGTCACAAATTGAACTGGCAAATCGAAAGAAAGACCCTAGGTATTTCAGTTTGGCTGTTCATATCATGTGAGCCTTGCTGGTCGCTGGTTGGAACTACCCTACCCTGTGACAATCAACCATGGCAATGGGAATCCACATGGTGTGCGAGAAACCATGGGGTTGGCTGGAAATCTGGAATTTGCATGAATTTCCAACATCCCAATGATCATCACAACCTTTGCCATGGGATGTTTTTCATGGCCATGTTGGGCCAATCATTTTGACCGATCCCAGCCAGATCGCCTAGGTCTGGGGCGGAGCTCCTTTGCATGTCGGGCCACACATCTGAAACCTTAGGGCCTTTAGTGATCCAGATGCTCAGCTTTGGTGGGCCGTTGAATATGAGAATGCCTTGCATAGTAAAGCCTGAAAATGGATGGTTGTGGTGATGATCTTGAAATCTGCTCAACATGACCAATTGGGTGGGCCCGTTGGTGCCCAATTTTTCAGCCCTAGCCATATCAATGTTTTTGGAGGTTTATGAGAAACCAACCTGGAACATGTTTTGTGTTCATGCAAGACTTGAGGATTGGTGGCATGCGCAACTCCCTGCAGCCAGATGATATTGTTCATGTCACTTTGCTTGCAAGAAGACTTTTGGTTCAATGGATTAATTTGAGTGAAATTTGGCAGGAAGCCATAGTTTTTACCATAAGGCCATAAGGCTTTCATGCAAATTGTCTCATCATCCAATTCTGGGATTCATGTGTCGTTGAAGTTATGGCAGTTCAGAGGCCTGGACTGCTAAGCTCTTGTTTTTCATTGTCATTCACAGCAAGAAATAGCACACGAGACGCATTTGTTTGTTGATTTTATCACGTACCTAACATGGTCAAATAGTTTCAAATTAGCTATTGTTTGTATAGGGATGTTATGTTCTGCTTTCCATACTCTTTCCATCCCTAGCACCATAATTCCCTTCGCCAACTTCGGGGTTGCGGAGCTCAGCCACCAGATCAATCACCGGATTATGTGAGTACGGGATAGTACGGGTCACGATTGTCAACCACCAACGAATTGATTTACAACCCAAAATGGCCCACGTTTGCGGGTTGCTGGGTTTGTCTTGAAATTAGCACACCCAAAATTCAGACTTCAATGTCTTTATTGGACAAAACCAAATAGACACTGATAAGGTACCATAGCCATAGTTCTAACCCTTTGGTACTCACACATGGCAATATTTTCAATCCTCGAGGTGGTTTTCATGGGAAAATCCTCCAAACTATTCCAAACTAACATCAAAACCATGTGTTTTGGTTTACCTGAGGGTACCTCTCCCAGCTCCCCAGCTTCCCAGCACCCCAGGTGACTGTCATCAACCTGCAGAATCGGCAGATCCTTCGTCCCGGGCTGACGGAGGATTCCATGAAACCGCTGCAGCGCATGCGTCATGCCAGCTGTGTGGTGATGCCCAACTCCCTGCCAGACGCGGTTCCTCGGTTTGCCGCGGTTTGGGCATGGGCCATGAAGAGATGATGGGTGAATTGAACGGCCATGAAATATACCCCAGGTATGAGGGATTGAGAGGAGAGATGAAAGTAGTTTGTCATGATATCAATAAATAGCAATTAATAGCAATTATAAACATGCAATTGTATGCAATGAAATGCAATTATATATAGTTATATGATGTTATATGCAATTATGTTATTCGCTTAGGATGGAATGTAAGCTGGGTACTGACCACTTGTCATTTCCACGGTCCATCCCATGTTCAGATGCGTCGTTGCATCGCACCCATTCTATCCGCGACTCTGAAGAGAAGAGTGTAGAGAAGCTTGGTGGTTGTTCACTTCTTTTACTGACCTCTCCCAGCTCAGGGTTTTCCGGGTCTGAAAGGGGTGGAAGAGTCCGGCTGCTAATGATTTGGATGCACGAGATGTCTCCATGCTGACCTCGTTGCAGCTACAATCAGTACTTCAAAGCTTTTCACTGCCATGGACTTATGAGACAAGACGAGAGTATGATGATACACTTATTGGATCACCATGGATCACCCTTTTGTTCTGTTCCTGTCTTCGACGATGGGACCCCAGGCCTCTCATTTTTTGCTAGACAAGGTAGGCCGCTCTTTTGCGGGATGTTCATGGCCCTCTCAGGGCGGATTGGTTCGAAGACAACCTTGACATGCTTTAGTTATATAGAAATAAGATATTCTTGTTACTTGTTTCTATAGATTTCTGATTTCTGGCATGTTTGGAATGATCTTATTCCGCTCCAAATCTCGGCCAGATAAGGTTTGCAATGCTTGTCAGTCGGGACATCAGGGCCATCTCCTGTTTCCCCACCGGGCCACTGCGGCCTAGGCATTCCCTGGAGCGATTTTGGTGCTGGGGGGCCATGATGCGAATACCCGAGCGTTCAGGTGCCCGAACTTTGCCAAGTGAATTATTCACTCTACAATCTACACCTAACCGTATACAGTACATGACAGTACACATGTCCTGATGCCCTGCATATGCCACAAGCCTTTCTGTTTTTATAAATAAATATGTACACATATCGGTATGATTAGTTCGATTGATTAAGAGTTCGTCCTTGAGAGGCAGTCCATTCCGCAGAGGTTGAACACGAAACGTTGTTAGGTTTGTGCAACATTGTGCGACGATGACAACTTCGTGACATGATGACAAATTGAAGGAAGTCGATGACAATGCTGTTAAGCACTGTCAAGAACTCTTGACTGAACTATGCCCACACACACACATATATATATATAATATACATGCACACACACACACACATATATATATATATATACCAGACGATTCCCTGTGACCTTGTTTGTGTTTTTTGCTAAGTGGCCTTTAGAAAGAGGTCACTTAAGGAAAACGTAGAAAGAGGTCACTTAAGGAAAACGAGCCAAAACGTGGCCTACCAGTGACACGCAAGTGACACGCAGGTGACACGCAGACAGCCNTAGAAAGAGGTCACTTAAGGAAAACGAGCCAAAACGTGGCCTACCAGTGACACGCAAGTGACACGCAGGTGACACGCAGACAGCCAATCCTTAAGTGACCTTTTCAAGGCGTAAGTGACCTTTTCAGGGCCTAAGTGACCTCGTTTCATCCCACCTCGAAACCCCAGTGACATGCAAGTGACACGCAGTGACACGCAGAAATCATGTGTGATCAGCCGGGCAAAGAGGTCACTTAAGGATNCGTTTCATCCCACCTCGAAACCCCAGTGACATGCAAGTGACACGCAGTGACACGCAGAAATCATGTGTGATCAGCCGGGCAAAGAGGTCACTTAAGGATTCATGAAACGAGGTCACTTATGCATGATTCATCTTGTAAGTGACCGTTTGGCACTTTGGGTCTAAGTGGCTTCCATTAGAGGGCAGAAGTAACTGCCTGGTATANACGAGGTCACTTATGCATGATTCATCTTGTAAGTGACCGTTTGGCACTTTGGGTCTAAGTGGCTTCCATTAGAGGGCAGAAGTAACTGCCTGGTATATATATATATATATATATGTGTGTGTGCGGATATATATATATATATATACATACATACACGCATATTTACACACACATACATACATACATGCATTGCATTGCATTGCATTGCATTGCATTGCATTGCATTGCATTGCATTGCATTGCATTGCATTGCATTGCATTGCATTGCATTGCGTTACATACGTACGTACCTACGTACGTACATGCATGCATGCATGCATGCATGCATACACACATTGCATTGCATTGCATATATGGACATGAATATTTAGATATAAACATTGCATGTAGTTACACATGCATCAATTTTTATGAGAGAAAAGCGGCTTGGCAGCGCCAGGCTGGGCACGCCACGCCCCGCAATGCGGCGCTTGATGTTCCTCCAGGTCATGCGGGAAGATGGAGCCTCGGCATCGCCGCTGCAAACGTTGCGACGTTGGGAATTTTTCGATAGTGGAAGGTTGATGGGATAAATTTTCATGGAATGGGGATCATGTGAGAAATCCAATTATAGTCAACCGTCCCCAAAAATAGGCTTATCATTGGGTTTACTGCATCGGAATTTACTGTAAGACATGTTGATATAATGTTAGTTAATAACTAACAATATATTGATGTTGAAAAATTAATTCAGAGGGAGATATTGAAAATTACGAATGGACTGTTGATGGAATTTGGCTGGAATATTCATAGGGATATGATGGGTAATGTGGGCAAACCCAACGCCATTGAGGAAAAATATGCATGGTTTACAGGAGGCACTTGTGGTGATCTTGGGGATGGTTTACTATTGAGTTTAGTTCACTAAGACATTTGATATATTGTAACTATTGTAGCTGTTTGGAGTCCAATGGTTCAAATTGTGGTTAAGACATGCTCACTACTATATGAGTGGAAAAACCTGGTTTCAATGCTGCTTTAATATACTCACATGTGTTGGTTTGTTGTTGATCAACTCCTACAGTTTTTCATGGTGAAATGGTTTCCAAAAGTGCCATGAGAATATTCATGGATTCTAATCAAGTTTGATTGACCAGGAGAAATGGTCATCATAACCGGCAAACATGGGAAAATCACCGGTAGAAATGGGGTAGATAGAGATTGGTTTATGGTTAAGAATCTCTATGAACCGCATTTGTCCTGATTAAATCCCGTTGAAAGCTGATCTTGAAGCATCCCACCAAACAAAGGCATAGCCCACCGGCTCAGGATCTCAGATTCGATGGATAGAACGACAGGCACGGAGATCGTTGCTGGGGTTTCCTAAAATGGGGATATCCATGGATATCCCAATAGCTGGATGGTTTATTTCTTGAAAAATCCTATCAAAACATGGATGATTTAAGGGTACCTGAATTTTAGGAAGCCTCGATTTACATTGTAAGATAGAATGTTCGCAAGTATCTGCAGCAGCATACCCACAGCGATCGGTTTTCAACTTGCTATCTCCAGCATCCAAATGTACGCCAGGCATTTGGCACCATCCCTGAGTACATGTACAACCTCGCTTGTGCCTCCTTTGCCGGTGGTACGAAGGTTTCTAGGCATTACTTAAATAACACGGCGCTCCACGTGGTGAGATCCAACTGGAGGAGCTCTCTATATGGCTCTGTTTTCATAGATGACCCGGTCGCAACTGTCCTTTTTTTTATGTGTTCACATTCAAAGGGTAGAGATGATGTCAAATTGACATGGTACCAATTTGTCATAATTTGACTCCTTTCTTGTGTGCTTCAGAAAGATATCACCGTTCCAAGCTTCAGCCCAGGTGTGCGTCTTTGGGGGTGACATCCCTACCTCCGAAGAAGAGTACGAGCGCATTCAAGATCGAACATGTTGCAGCTTTGTGCCGCTGGGTGTTTTTCGTAGTGGCGGGTACGGTCATGGGGATTTGATCAACCACCAGACAGGTGACCCCCCAAGCTAATGTTTGGGCTTATTGAGGGCTTATTCGGTTTATTTAGTATAAAGGGATATAAAGGGCTTATTGAATGTTTGCCGTATTAACTACAAACAATCACTTTCAGCAGGACTATGCAGTTAATGAACCGAACCATCAGTTATTTCACCACACTGGGGTTTGGCTGAATCCCTGTGATATTGGCTGTCGGGATTTTTCTGAAGTTCCCTACGTGAGATGATGATGCCTCATGAGGTGCGGAATCAGTTACTACTGTATGGGTACATATGTGATCATTTATGAGTTTGTCTATATCATATATCTGTTTGAAAATGGCCTGACCCCAATTGAGAAGATTCTTAGGTTATCCCTCTTGAAACTGCCATTTGGTGGTGTATCATTGTTTTTGGGCACTCTATGGCACTCTCAAGTCGCAATACTCAAATTCTTGAGAAACCATGCAATCTTACTCCGATATGGTCCTTGATTCTTTTAGTGGAGATGCCCCACTACAACTTACTGGTGCTATGCGTAGGGACTGGAGGAACGGGATGATAGTTCAGAATTACAGATCATTCCGCCCATTCCCTACTTTACTAAGCAGCAGTGAGATAATTCTCATTGCATTGGTTCAAGGGAATATTTACAGGAAACCATGGATTGTCCCATGAAACATGGGGGCAAAAGTCCGGCTAATTTTCCCTTCAACCAATCCATTGAGTAAGAAAATTCCCACCTTCTGATGAGTTCTTTTTGAGATTTTCCCTTCAATCAATCCATCCATTAATCATTGGTTTAAGGGAAAGTTTACAGGAAACCGCTATATTTACCTATATTTACTATATTTGATGGGGAAAAGCATAGTTTCCTGCAGATTTTCCCTTCAATCCATTCAGAAAATTCTGTGGATCCCAGGTATGTCTTGGAGTTGGCCAGTTGCACCTGGTCCGCCGTGCGTACCCGGGGCCTGGCCCCTGACTGGCGCTCCTTCCATGCTGCTGTGAGCCACACGTCGTGACACAGCTGCGATCTGGGGAAATCGTGGGGAGATGGGGGGTTTCTAAAGTCATAGGGGATCCCCAAAACCATGGGTAGCAAGACTAAAATTTGCGAAAATTGGTTGATTTAGGATGGTTTGGGGATACCTCCTTTTTAGGAAACCTCCATATAGTTGGGAGACATGAGATGGGGATAAGGCATAGAGGGTAGTGGGAATATGAAACGTGATGGTAATATCATGGAGATAGAATGGAAACAATTTGGGCAAGCATTAGTATAGGAGGAAGATGGTTTACAATCACTCCAACTTGCAAGGGCCCTGGAAATTGCATGTTTTAAAGAGGAGGTAACTCTTCGGACCTCCGTTCGGATCATTTGGGAGGTTTTACTTTGGATAGACGGACGTGGTATATGTTTTTCCCCTATATATAAATTAAATGGGAGTTCACATTGCCCAGCTATAGGTTTCGGTTTGCAGACTTTTGGCTGTAGGTTTCGGTTTTATTTGCATTTATGTTTGCAGAGTATCCGAGATTCGCTCCTGACACTTCATTGCTTTGTTTCTCTGCAAACTAATATGATCAAAAACAATCAAAAAAGAATCAAAGCCTATAGGTAAGGTTCTCATTACACACATAAGAAGATTGCCTTGAACTGGGACCAGTAGCATTCTCCAGATTCAAGGCGATGCATGGACATGTCACATCAACATTGGGGGCTGGTATCATCTCCAACCTCTTTGGGGATCCCTCCTAGGTTTTTGGATGGCAAGGACTATCTGATCACCTTTGGTGGCAGCAGTGAGCATTGCGAGCCCTTGGCAGGCCTTTGCTTTATCTATGGTGGAAAACCTCAAGTTTCATGGGTTTGTGATCATGTTACTTAATGTATCTTACAGTCACATATAAAATCACCATGGATTGACTGCACAATTACCCCATTTTCAGATTAGACCCCAAGTGTCTGGTGTGTTTGCAAACGTATCTTGCACTCCTGCGTCATTCTCTCCTGGATGATGATCCGCGCTCTGCGCCAAACAGGCGGACATTTGGCCGACATGCGCGGCTACCAGCTGGACCTTCATGACTTCAAGTGCTGTGACAGACGGGAATGGGTATATTTATAATATATATATATATACATATGTTAACACATGATTATACATTATTAAAGTAAGTCCACTTACTTATTGATTGATTTATTCATAAACGAGGTAATTTGCCAGAGTTGAAGATGTCCCGGTGGCTCTTTAGTTTACTGCAGGCTTTGGAGCGTCAATCACCCAAATCTTGGAACCCTTGGACATGGCAATACCTAAAGTGTGCCATTTTTGGGATATATTTAAACAAGACTCTTAAAAGTTGTTGTGAGAAAAAACAATCCTTTTTAGCCAAGCATAGCCAAACATAGCCAAACACATGGCCTCTCAGAATGCTATGGTCCGCTTCAGGTGGCAGATGGGTCCTGCAGAGGATCTGCCAGCGCCCCGTTTGCGCTTTGGGGTGGCGCGCTACGGTCGACATCTCCTGGTTCATGGAGGCACTGCAACATGCCCCGGGATGCGCACGAGAAGGGCCGACTGATTGCCACCTTCGGATCGCTGGCTGGCGGTTTTTGATGCTTTTTGTTCCCCATTTTCTTGCGTGGATTTAATCTTGCAATGCTGCAAATGAACGCAATAAATTGCAATAATAGACTCATACACTTTTGCATGTGCTTGGCATCAGTTGAAGCCGGTAGTTAAATATATTTCAATAGGAACTTGTGAATCATGCAAGGACGCCATTTCTTATGTGATTGTGAGATGTTACAAATTTGAAATATGTTGTATTTTGCAGCAGCCATAGGCCATGGTAATGGTCTCCACGCGAGCGTGGCACGGTTGAATCTGCACACTTTGCAGCTTGGCTGCTGACAGCGGTCACCCGTTCATGGCAACTTGCTGTAGAAATTGTGTGAAAATCAATGTATATCTCAATAAGTCAATAGAAATATGTGGACATATATATATATATATGTGTGTGTGTGTGTGTGTGTGTAGATTTTGAGCGCTTAGTGACCGGAGTTTCTTGTCTCAAGCACCTTCCTAGTTCCGCTGAGGAAGTGGGGTCGCCTGAAGTTTTCGAATGCTCCACCCCCTTTGGGAGCGCACGCCTTTGAGACTGGCACCCCTCAGGCAACACCGCAATGCAGCGACAAAATAGATACGTAGATACTTCAAGGATAGTATGATATTCCTGTATTATCTATTAAAATTGTTATTTGCACCTGCATATATATATATACATATATATAATGAATACTGTGTACATGTATACATTTGTGTGCTCTGTGTGTGTGTGCGTGTGTGTTTGTTCGTTCTATCGTTGACAACTTAGCGGAAATGTATCATCCAATACACATTTTCTCTTACACATACAGACTCGTTTCTGTTCGAAAAGGTATATCACCTGCAGTCACATTGGGGGGGCCTTCTGAGAGGCAGGCATTGTTGTCGGCGGCGCCCAACAGACGGTGCTAGGCCATGGGTGGGATGGTGCATTTGGATTGCCAAAAGCGGCCCATTTGCTGGGGAAACGGGGAAACCTTTGTTGTTCTTTTCAATGCTCTAGTGTTTTGCCAGACCAGAGGGGGTACGTACTGACCAGCCAAAAAATGCACAGGGGATCAATGTAATCTAAGATTCGCCACGTTTACTGATCGTTCACCATATTATCCACGTATCCCATTTAGAATCTCCAGATCCCATCTTTCCCAAAACATCTCATTCAAAAAAGCTATTTGTGCTGGCTAAACCAATATGTTTTGCCAGTTTTGGTCGTTGGCCTTTGGTAAAGTAACATCACTATCAAAAAGCACCCTGTTCAGAGGTAGAACATCTATACATACACATGTGCCATGTTCAACTCAACTTTTTTAACAGCTATCTTAAACAGCCATTTTCAACAGCCATCTTCAATTACCAAAGGCTAAATCTTAAGTTCAACAGCATTTTGGTGGCGAAATCCCAGCAACTGTGCGGCCGAAATCGCAGGTCCACGCATTCTCCAACGCTTGGTGGTGCTGCGCTTGCGGGATCACTTGGTGGAGGAGGATGGAGCGTTGGCGCCTGAAGAAAGCGCCCTGGTGGACCTGTTGTTTTTCATTTCATGGGCGCCCAGATCAAAGGCCATTTCAGGAACCTAAATTGGAGGTACCTACCATTTACAAGGCCTAGGTATGGGCTAGATTAATAATGGTAGGCTATTTGGGATCCACCATCCCCAATTTTACCATATAATGGGTGAAAATGGATGGTATGACCATCAGAATACAGGTTGTGATTTTTTTGCTTTACTAGCATTAATCCCATCAGATAGCAATTGGATATAGTGGGAACATATCTAAATAAATCATGGGAATAATGGGATATGATGGGTAGATACTGGGATAATATACCAAAACAATCAAGAATATGTGATAATCCCATCCCCCTAACATTAAATGGTATCGTACAGGTATACTACCGTAGTATGTCTTAAATTGGGGTATGATGGGATACTGGGATACAATGGGTTTCTAAGTAATCCCGTCAGATATCAATAATCCCATCCCCCTAACATTGAATCATATTGCATGTTTGCATGGAGATGATGGGAATCTCACATTAGCAATGGGTGTTTTACCATCAAAAAAGGCGGGTTAACATGGTTTAACAATCCTGAAATTGGATCAAAAAAGCCAACACAAAATTGAATACCTCCCAATAACGGACCCAAAATGAATAGATCCAATACATTCCAATACTAGGCCATGGTTACTCGGCTGTCGGGTGGGCATTTGCCATTGGAGTCATTAGAGGAAAGGTATTATGTGGGCATGTATCACGCTGAATTACGCGCCCAACAATTCTGGTTGGTGTCAACCGTCAACCCTAGATTATCATGCAATCCAGAATCTCGTTTGTTGCGGATTACAACCGCCATACAAATCTGAGCGATCTTGGGTGTCCGATGCAACGTGTTCAGTACCTTTTTGGATACATAGCCGTCCCCTAACACGCGGCTGTGAGGTCATATAGCCACCGGTGACGATGAGAGTGGGGGACCTTGGCTACGGAAATGCTTGGCCATGGGTATGAGTTGTTGTTGTTGTTGTTGTTGTTGTTGTTGTTGTTGTTGTCGTTGTTGTTGTTGTTGTTGTTGTTGTTGTTGTGATTTTTGGATAATTTTGGGGCAACTTAATCATTTTGGTGCAGCACATCTAAATGTATAGGTCAAATGCTGTTGACATAGATGCATGCGCGACCCGCGTGAGTTTTCAGCAGATGATATGCTGCGCCGCTGCGCTATATATATATATATTTACACTGCATTTGATTCTGTTTCGATCCCAGACTGAGTGTAATGGCACATGAAACAACGCCAGATTTCAAGGTTAAACACCTAGATTCCCTTGATGGAGCAGGCAGATATTAGCATGTTCAATGATGTTTGGGTATCATTTTTATGGGGAAAACCTTCATATTATGTATCTATATGGGGAGAGAGGGTGGTAAAATTCAGTAGTCCTTTCCTGCGAATGTTCCCTTACAACAATCCATTGAAATCGAGTTGTTTTTCTCAATTTGGATTTGTTAAATCCCAATTTTCACTGACTGGTTCAACCATTTAATAATATGGGGGGTTCCTAAAATAATGGGACCCCCAAATCATGCAGAATTAGAGCATTTTAGTATTGAACCCTATGGTTTTAGGGATCCACCATTATAGGAAACCTCCATATCAATCCATATCACCATTTTTGATGAAATCTCAGAGATCTATTGAAAGACCTAGGCAGTGAAGGCTCAGAGATGACTATGACTGAAGTGCGACTCCAAATCCAAACTGCCGGAGGCTGCCGGTGGTGGAGATGTTTGGCCTTTGTTTTTTTTTTTTTTCTGTGATTCAATGGCAATTCGTGGGATTTTGTGGTGATTGATAGGGATTTAACTCAAAGATGAGGATGTTCATGGGATTTACCCTCTGGAAATTGAACAGTTGGATGCCCATTCAGTTCGAACCCTTCCGGACGATTTTCCAGATCGCACAGTACAACCAAAAAAAAGAGGATATAATAAATCATTCGTGATCATTGCAACTTCGCACAGTTTCATACACGAGTATGCTTCATCTGAGCCCTCCATCCGTTCTGGGCAGCCGGGCCTTTATTGTTTTTCATTTTCGGCGCGTGTGTGGTCGCCATTTCATTGCCAGTTGGGCGTCACACCGGCCTCGATTTTCCATGATTTTCCTTTCTCCGAATATGTGCAGTTGGTCCATATTCCGGGGTTGTCTCTGCAGTGCTTAGTCCTGTAGAGCGTGCGGATTGACTCGCACCCCTTGCTCCTTCATTAGCATTGTTTTTTGTCACCCGCAGCTGATCTATGCAGCTAGTAGCTGTATTCCTTTCATGTCCTTTCTGTTCCACACGGTACTAACAATTATAATTTCATTCATACACGGTTTAGTTTTATTAACTTCATGATATATGCAGCATTATCATCAATAATACATGCTTGGAAGCTAATAGTATATATGAATATTATTGATAACCATTGACAAGGTCACTAAATTACCATAATCATCCATAATCCATGGTTTTCTGGTGGTTTTCTGCTCCATTTTCTGACCTTCCCTTCAACCTGGAAGACCAGGCCAGCGCCGGGTGGTGTCGATCCCCGTGTCCATGTTGGCGGCACTTGGGAGTGCCGAAGCTGGCGATGAAGGGCATTGTTTTGAGGGCAGGGCACTAGTGGTGGATCATCCATTTTTGAATGTCCATGAGTATCTATGATGATCTATCATCATTTAGTCTCATTCATCATCTATCAATATATGCTTATACAATATAATATGCATATATATATATATATACATGTATATATATATATACATGTATATATATATATATACACATATACATATATGAACATATATGTATGTCCATTCATATACCTATATATTTAATCATATTTATGCATACTATACTTTCAGCATAGTTGAACCATCATAAACCATCAAAAACCATCATAAACCATCATAAACCATCATAAAACCGTCATAAACCATTATATAATAAGCATCGTTTACCATCATGATCCTCATGTTCCTCATCATCCCCAGCACAACTCAAAAAACGGCAAAAAGCGAACATTCAGACAAATATGGATGGGATTGAGCTCACAGTTCAAATGGTTTCAAGATGCTTTAACACACGCAAAATGGGATGTTCAACTGGTGGGGTAGGATTTTCAAGTGTGACCCTCCTCAACATTTGGCCATCAGGTGATCAGGCGGGAGCCGATGGGTTGCGCCGTTTGCTGCAGGCGGTCGAGGCGCGGGGCAAACTATAGGCATATCGGATCATATATAGGCATACGTCCATATAACGAATTACAGATACATGCCGACAGATGCATTTACATGTCATTATACATGTCCATAGTATATACATATGCACAGTTTTTTCCAGTCAACAGGTAGCAGGTCATGTGCCATACATTGCCATCTGGTAAACTAACAGTTTGCTATTGAAAATGGCCATTTATAGTGGATTTTCCCATTAAAAATTGTGATTTTCCATAGCCAACTGTTTGTTTACCAGAGGGTAATTCTTGGGTCCCACAGCTCGCCAAGGACCAAAACGACGATGCCGAAGATGACCCCCATGGGGCCCGCCCTGCGCCGTGAGCACAGGACGTTTTCAGCACAGAAAAGGCGGCCGTGGACCCTGAAAGTCGAAAGGCCTATGCAGGATGGGTTTGTACCTTGAGACATCTTAAGACATCTTAAGACCCATTTGGAAAACTAAAGACGTATTTCAGGACCGTGTAGATCTATAGTCTAGTAGCCGAAAACTGGCATGTTTTTGATTTTTTGTGCCAGGACAACTCAGATCGAAACCCTCGTTATTCTGATTCATTTAATTGTCCTTTGACGTGCTTACTCAAGTTTTTGCATGCCCCGAGCACGACCTGCATAGGTCTTTCCACGCTTTGTCCAAGGGTTGTCTACGGGAAGGTGTGGCACCATTTCTTCTTGTTTTCTTTGTTGCACAATTAGCATCATCTCGCAATGGTCCAATGAATTTTGCACGCACATCCAAAACGCCCGCTGGATAGATTGGATAAGTTCTGGACGCACAGGGAAGATGCAGTATGTTATTTTCATATCCACTTGGTGAGGCTCTGTCAGTGCCCATTTATTGGCCTTCAAGCCATACTCCTGACCACATTCAAGGGGTTGGGACCAACTTGAAGGGGGGGCAGCTTTGCCATGACCTGCGAAATGATAAGGGTTTGCAGTGCCATCAGCCATCATGGACAACTGCTCAGGGCTAGAACGGATCTACATGGATCTACATGGGTTGCACATCGTTCTCCTGAGTTCAGCCCAGTTCTTTCTTTGTTCCAAACTATCTGTGTAATTCCCCCATACAACTAGTGGGAGATTCCAGGAGATTCCACCATGTAACTCCAGGTGCAGTTGGATATGGTGGATCCATAATTTTATATAGTTACTACACTGAATGAAAGAAAACTAAACTGTATAATTTTGGAAAATATGTCCTGTCTCTTATTCTCAGATCATCCCAGCAACTCCGGCGTAACTGCCGCCAAGCTGCACCAATCTGCACCATGGCCGGAACTGTGCCGAGCGGAACGGAAGCAGTGCGCCGGAAGCGACGGCCTGGACTGCTGGTGACTTGAAATTGTTGAATGTTTCTGAAGTGCTGAGGGATTTCCTTTGGAGAAAGTTGTTCGTTCTCTCAGCCATGGAACTTTTTCATTTTATACTTGGAGACTTTGTGACGTGTTGTCTTTTCTACGTTTTCTGTGTCAGCCAGCAGCCCATCGCTGTTTGCCATCTCATCAATGTTCGAGCACTTCATGTTCGATGCTCCCTGGCCAATTTGAAATGACGAGGTCACGAGCTCCATTTGCCAAGGGCATATTTGTAGGCTGTAGCATGCTGTAGCTAAGCAGCTCAGGTGATTGCATGCTGCTTGCCTTCGCTCTGTTTCGTGCCCTCCCTTGGGAAACGCCGCAGCGAGTTCCATCTGCGCGCGCAGATGGAGAAACGGCAAGTGGAGACGGAAGAGACTTGACGAAAAACATTGGAGGAGCCATATCTTAACTGCCAAAATCATCCACATCCAATATGGGGACGGGTCAAACTGTGTCCTCCAAAATGCTTGAAGCTAGGATGATCTTGATATGGCTTCATGTCAAAAATGACTAAAATCAGTGGTCTTGTTGGTCTTAATTTTTGAACAATACCCAGTGGATGCCAATTGGACATAATTAGACTATCCAGGAGGTACGGGGTACGCATTGTGCAGCTACAAATGGATACCAGTAGGTTGCCCATTCAGCAACCGGGACGCATTCATGACGCTATGGTTTTCATTTGCAGTCAGCATGGCAATCTGACTGGCGGCTCATTGTTGAACATCATGTTGAGTAGTCGATTGTATGGCATTTGTATATATAATTCCAATTTCATGTGTCATTCAAGTGGCAGGTGCCTTTGCGCCGTAGTCAACGAGTCGTAAATGGATCATCAATAGACTGTTGTGGCGGATCATGAAATTGATAATCTGATAAGTATATAATATATAGCATCGCCTAGGTGAGTCTATTGGGTTTGTCATCCCATTACCCCCTGAGCCTCAGGAAGTCTCCGATTCAAACGTCTCCCAAACGGTCAGCTCTTTGGCTCCCATTGGATTCTGGAGATCTGAGGATATTTGGAGTCACGCTGCATGGACGCTGACCGACAACGGAGTAACATGTTCTCCAAACTTGACCCTTGAGCAAAACCATCAACTTGCTGCCATCTTAGCTGCAATGCCATGGAAGGTTAATACCACAATGGCAGCCTGCATCTTCAGGGAAAAACAGAGGTTGACTATCACGGACTAAATATGAACTCAAACCTGTTTCCAGAGGATATTTGATGTTTCATGATATTTCTACATATTTCTTCTGTTTTCAACTTGGGGCCCGACTGAGCTCTTCCATGGGGAATGCGCTGCGCGGAGGTCCGGAGCCAAGCAAGCCATCGGAGGAGGTGGGTATTTGGACGTACATCTTTGGAAAGCCTGGAGAATTTCGGAGAGACCTCAGTGCCTTGGAAGGGCCATCTCTGGAGGATGTGGGCGGAGGTATGTGGCAAATCTTGGAATGCAACAGCACCAGCAAAACTGCGAAGAAAAAACGGGAACAAACGGTAAAACATCAAGAACCAAAAATCAAGAGAAAAGACTACTGGGCAAAGAAAAGTGGAACATGGATAGACATGGACCAGCCACTTTTGGAAGGGCTCCAGCTGAGGTTTGGTTGGCACCTCGCCGGAGCGGATCATCATCACCAATTTCTTTGCAATTCTCATAGGCCTTGCCAGCAACCTGTGGGGCCAGACCGACCCACAGCTGCACTGCTGGTTACACAGTTACACATGTTTTTTGCCGTTTGGTTTTCCGTTCCAACCGTTGCGAGGAATTTCTCTTCCGCGTCTTTCCAGCCGTTGGAGAAAAGGCTCCTCAGCTTAGTTCGTCCGCAGAGTGCTGCAGCTGGTGATTGCGATAAGCATTGGCCAGTAGAAACTGTTCTTGTCCTGAAGTGTTTCTCCCAAGTCGTTGCTGGAAGTACATGGAAGTACTAGCACTTGACTAGGAAGGTACAGCCGGTCAACTTTATACATAATATAATATGTATATTATATATATATATATTGGCAGCATCATTGAGTTGGTTTTATTAATCACGAAAGCTAGTGGCCAGTAGTAGTTGGCTGGAGTCTATTTGTGCTTTGGCAAGGGACGGGCAACTCTGAGTCACAGTGATTTTCACCTGAGGCCGAGCCCATCTATTTCTTACCCCTCATCCTTGCCGGTAGCTTTCGTCCACCCCCACAGGGCCTCATGTTGTACCTCCATAACTTCCCCGCCCATGGGCGCTTCACGGCAATGATTTAGCTCCCGTACGGAGGCCCGGGAGGTTCATTTGGACTCCCTCTATGCGGTGGATGGGCTGAAAACTGCCTATGAGGAGCAATATCAGGCACGATATCCGAGTACCTGGCTCCTAGATCAAAGGGTAGCTCTGCTCAAAGTTCCTTGGCACAAGCTCTGCCAGTTTAGTCGTTCATGCGGGTTTCAGTAATGTTCAGCAATAGTAGAGTTGGTTCGTAGTTGTTCATTTTATAACAGTGATAGCTAATTTTGCTAAATTGTGAAATATTTGTCCCTGGGATATTTTTTGGGATAAAACGTGTCATTGCTGTTGCGGTTACCTTTGGGGTGGCAGTTGGAAGTGCCATGATGGGCGAGCATGCGCCTGAATCTCCCTTCTCTGGTTGTTCTGAATGAATTGGAGCTGACCATGGACAAGATCTTCTCATTCAGATTCTTTTTTATACAGTACATCTTTATGCTATATATGCCCCAGGAAATTCACACGTCGAGCATGTATCAGCAGTAAGCATCAGAAACAACACATAACAACACTTTTCTTCCGTAGCGCTGTCCTTGATCATCCCTGTCCCTCACTATCATTTTTTAATTCGTGAATTAGTGAGGTTTGAACATGATCGAACGCACTTATAAATCGGATGTCCCGAGCTTGGGAATTCAAATATGAGGGCCAAGATTAGTTGCATTTTTTTCGACAGATTGGGTGTCTATAGTCTATACATAGTATTTACGCACGCACACACACATATACATATCAGATACCAAAGAAACAAATACAACCAGCTAAGCAACACATGCAGTCCAAGATTGGCCATGTTATGAATGCCGCAACCAGGCTCGGCAAAGCAGCCCCGATGACCTTCTAGGCGTGGCAACGCGCCGGCGCCCGGCAGTGCCAGACGCACGGCATTGCACGGCTTCCGAATGCAGGGACATCCAAGGGCATGGAAACTTACAAATCCTAAATGAGTGTGGGTTGAATATGGTTGAACCAGCTAGAATCGCTAGATTGGGGATTTATATGGATTTAGGTGACCATAATCATAGTGGAAAAATATGGAAAAATACTCTAATAAGTGGATTTTACTGAAAACCATCGGTATTGAACTGACGAAAAGTTGGGATTCAGCGGCGCAAAGTGGGATTGAACCATGGACCGCAACAATGCAGGATCTTGGAACTTGCTGCGAGGGATCGCCACAACCTCTGGTAGTTTTGCAGAGGGAAGCGCAGGGTAAGTTGCAACAGGTCCTAGATGGTCCTAGACATAAGATCTTTATGGTGATGCTATTGAACTATAGCATCATTGTGCATCATTGGTGATTTGGTGGTATTTTGACACATCCCCATCATGTCCCCCTAAACTTCAATCTCTTTTGTTTATTCTCTCTCTCTCTCTCTCGCTCTCTCGCTATTTGCACAGCAGTTCCATTTCATTGGAATTCCTCCTGTGCTCTTTGAATCTTAACCCCAGATGGTCCAATGTTGTATCTCAACGTATCTCAGCTAAACTTGTGCGTTTGTCCCAGGAAGGCGTCGCCCCCGACAATGCCTGGGGACCTCCCGGTGGTGGTGATCGGAACCTCAAGAAGCGCGAGAACCTGTCGGTGGTGAAACAAACCCTGCCGCCCAAGTCTCAGGTGAGCAGAGAGCCACAAGAGATCCCTGACTATGCTATGCATGGCTCCGGTTTCCACTGGTAGGTTGGAATCGCCCATATCCCATGGCCATGTAGAATATAGTTTTCGTTTATATCCCTTAATGTTTTAGCAGTTTTGCTGCCTGTGTCCCTGATGTATCTTGTTTTTTTGCCGCGCAATCCCCAAAGTGGCTGCTGATATCCGTCGTTGGTTTGTCAGGTTGGCTCCTAGTTGGTTGAGTATTCGCAGTTGCTGCTGATGAAGATCGGGAGAAAGAGTTGGCTTTCAGTTCAACATCTTCCAATTGACATTGTTGTAATATGTTATGATCAATTCTTGTTGGACACTATTCCGTTTGACAGATTATACCTCAAACTACCCCCCAACATCTCACCCGGAAGTCATCACAGCCAAGGATCAGCGAGATCCTTGGTGAGCCACAAGCCTCCCTGGAGCGTTTGTTGCGCGAAACAATCGCACCTGAGGGCTCCAAGAAACAGGTGGAGGCCATATCTGCGGAGAAGATTCAGAAAGGTGGAAACACCTATTACGCCACACGGTTGTGTTTTTAATGATTTTTTGATATGTTTTGCTCAGTTGGTTGTGGTATGTTGTGATCTAGTGCTGCGAAGTGCTCTTAACAAGTATCCTGTGAAAAGAGTGTTTGGACCGCAGGAACATCCCAAAAAAAACTCGGCCCCAAAAACAGTCTTAGAGGGTGTTTTGGAGCAGTAGGGATGGTTGTTTGTTGATCCGTTTTGGATCTCTTCAGTAGGACACAAACATTGCCAAATTGCGGATGTAGAGAGAAGAAATGGGAAAAGGTAATGGTAACCCACCTTCACTGGCTTGGTCTCTGCAGCGCAGCGGCCAAGGAATATCAATGGAAGACCACTTTCCCATCAGGTGTAGCGCTTCGAAGCTTCCCGCTGTGGTTGAAAATGGCTGTCAGTTTTTCCCCTGTGGTCCATGTAGAAACCAAGTTGGATGGCAATGGGAAATCCCAGGCAAATGAAAAGTTTTAATGGGAAAATCAGGTTCTAATGGGGAAGTGGCCGTTTCTCGCAGCATAAGACAGCTTGATATCTCCATCTTCCGCCAAGCCTTTGTTCAAAGCCAAACCAAAGAGCAGAACCCTTTCCTCACCCACAGCTGAAGTTCCGGGTTTCTTTGCCCCCGAATCCTTTCAGCTACTCTACGCTGCTGTACTCCGACTGGTTACAATTTTTCAGGTCTTGTTTATACAACTTCTACATCTCCAAGGATGAGAATGATATTTGATCCCTTCATATCCCTTTGTTGAATTTTCATATTTCTGCATGTTTGTTGCCCCTGCCCCCTGTGCCTTCTCCACAGGTTACAGCAGCTGCAGCTTGGGACTTCCGGATGCCAAGGGCAATCGGAATCTCTTCACCCTGACGCTGGTGATACCTGAGGAGGACGCTGAAGCACTGACGGGCACGGCCCAGTTGGCGCCCGCCATCATCCAGGGCTTCCAAGTGGGAGCCCAGTAGCTGCGACGAGTTGCGGCTTCGCTTTGGAAAAGGGGAGGTTGAAAGCGAGAATTGGTGCTTCAAAGCGGTTGAAACGTCAAGGCGTGTAATATTACTTGACTTTGGGAGTGATCAGCATGCATCAGCATGCAAGATATTAAATTGTGATAATATGTTATGATAGTATAACAACAATCCTGCACAGATGTGAGCCGGATATGTGCACGCACACGTAATCACACTTGTAATTACTCTACATTGCTGTATGCATCATTATACATATTCCTGCAGCACCAAAACCTGCAGGATTCCACGGGTGCAAAAAAATAACTCGGGTATGTCCGCATGCCGAGGACAACCTCGGGTTTTATGGGAAACCTCGGGTTTTGGTTCTTAAACCCGTTATTGACCCGTTATACTAACCCGTACTTTCAAGATGGGTAGAAAATACTCAAGGTTTTTGCAGGAAACCTCCGGTATTTTTGTGCACCCTTGAATTTTGATCGGTTTGGAGTACAGTGTGTTAGATGCAGGCATACTGTGGATATATAATTTGCATTTCAATTGATGAACATCAAAGTCAAAGGTAGCAGTTGGCCAATCCAAGTGGTATGTACTAGTTGATGTCCAAAAAAATACACGCACCTTTACCAGGTTTACCATCTACCTGCTTCCAGGCAGATGCTTGCCTTGCGCATGGCCTGTTCAATCTATGTGGTTTTGGGGGTTCTCTCAATGGCCCTGAATAGCCCTGATACGGGCGCTGGTTTGGGCCCCAAACCAACCGAAGATGCTCAAATGCGCCAAGAGGTCAGAAACGTAGAGCCACTGCCTTCCCACGCTGCAGCTGTGCCAGGACAGTAGTTCGCTGGCAATATTCAGTCACCATCGGACCTCTAAGAATATGAAGAAGCAGGGTTCAACATGGAAGACCACAATTTCCTCCAATAGATTGAGCCATGAATCGAGTGAATCACTTGGATCCACCATGATCCGCCTCTAGAAGATTGCTCTTCCCGCTGAAAATGAGGAGGTTTTCATGTCTATACAGTTCTTCAAGTTGAAAGCATAAACATCAATAGCTCCATATTAAGCATAAACACATCTCGATGGCAACCAATGTTTGATGTTCCCCTCCATGTTCCCTGGTTTTTGGACCTTGCCATGAAGATGTTGTCGGCGGTCGGTCGGACCATTGCCACACCGAGGGCACGGGGGCAGCGGGCGGTGCAGTTGAGGGAATCCAGATGTTTTACAGTGTTTTACCTTTGCTTAAACAGGGAATTTGGATAAAATCATGTTATGTCGTGTGTGGTGGCTGTCATCGTTTTGTAGGGAATTTTGGGACTATGGATGAGCAGAAAGTGACAAAGACGACGGGTTAATTAAGTTTTCTTGCTTGCTGCTCATTTTGTGACTGATTTGTCTGATTTGTGACTGATTTGTGACTTGGAGCTTGTCCCGGCTCAAGAAAATGGGGGTATCGCCTCGCCATACTTGTTGATTCATATAGAGCGGAGAGTAAGGATTTACCCATCGATATTTTTCCCATGGGGGGGGACCCACTTCAACAGTGTAAATGGATTACATCGGATGTTTGACATGTTCAAGAGGCAGCTTTGCGTCAAAATAAAACACTTTGCAGTATGGTTAAAGACAAACCATGACCAATTGTGTGATTTTGTGGCCCTTTGATACCAGGAGTTTGAGCAATCCCCTTATATCAACCAGAATATGTCATCATGTAGTTGAAGATCATTTGAAGTCATCCCGCCACCTGAGCCCATCGAGATGATTCTAGGGAGTTGCACCATTTGGTTTATCTTTTTTTCCTGGTTTATCTACCTGGTTTGTTGGGAACCATTGTAAACCACAAATCCGGGATAGCTATTCACCAAGCTGACCTGCTCGGCAGGTGTTGCCGGTGGAAAAGAAGATTTCTTTGCCGCTGGAAAAACGGACTTCTGGCAGCCCCAGGGGCTCGGAAAGCAAGACCGCCAGCAACTGGGTGGATTCCTGGGGATCCAATATGGTGATCCAATGGGGATTAGGAATTTCCGATGAGACCATGGGTATGGGGTGATGAACATGCCGCAACTTTGGAAGACCAGGGAATGCCAGGGCTTTGATCCAGTCCCAGTTTGTACTGGCGCAACTATCATTGATGGATTGAGCTGGATCATGTAGGATAAAGACGCTGATTGCTATTCTAGTTGGTCTCAAAATTGGGGACTCTTAAAATCCCCTATTTGATTTTCATCACGGTCCCCTCCAACATGGCCATTTTAAATGTATTGGAATACTTGTTTGTGACGCCCGTATAGGACCTTCGACTTCAACATCCTCATGCCAGCAGACTGCTCACCCCGTACGCCCACTTCACGGCGGCATAGCTTGCAGGAGCCGAATTTTAGGGGATGGTATTGAGTTCCCCCAAAGATGGGATTTAGCATGATTTGGCCACCAAAATTGACTGTAATTCATGCTAATTAAGCATGATCTACAGGCAAGGAACCTAGTTGATGGTTGACACCAGCAACCGGGTCACACTTGCACGAAGTAGCTTGTTTGCACGTTTTAACCTTGAGGTTGACGTTCCTCGTTCCTCGAGTTTCCTTCTGTACCGGAGGGAAATCTATCTTGCATGACTTTATCAATGGTCAAGTGAACCTTATTGAACAGGCCCACCCTTACCGTCGCCTCGACAAATCAATCCTGGCACTTCAATCCTATACTCTGCCAATCAGGGAGAGGATTTTATTACATCCAAACTTCATGGACACAAGGCCTTACTCATAGACACAAGGCCTTAGACCTGGTCGGATGATCGGTTAATTAATTTACTGTAATCAAAAAAAATGGTGTTTGGTATTGCATAACAATATATCAACAATATCTGGTGTTTCTGTTAATTGCGAATCATCCAGCTGCCGAGATAGTGCCATCACTAGCATTGTCCTATTCTAGTGGTTTCAGCTGGAATGTCCGCCAGGGAGAACAGTCGGTAACCAGTGCCGCAAGTCTCAAGGTGCCGCTGGATTTTGTGCCCCTTGATCCCCCAAGGACCGACGTGTTGGGGATGAAACCTGTATTCTGTGAAGGCCTTCAAGTTGTATGACTTGTCATTTTGAGAGTGGGAGGCCGAAGTAGCTTTTTTGTTATCGACCAGTATGGCCTGGTGCTGTTTGTTCAGCGCTAATGCCCATTCCCCATCATACCTCAAGCCTGATGACAGCAGAACAGCTGCACACTTGAACCCAAAACCTCCCAAAGAAGTGCAGCTGTTTGCACAACGATTGTTTCATGCAATGTGCCTATATATTGAATCCTATTAGCATGTTGATGTGTACAGCCAGACATGAATGGCGTTGAGACCGTGTCAATACTTCTGCATAGGTTTGCATATGTTGGCATACTTTTGCATACTTTTGCATACTTTTGCACTGAAAACTCATAGTTCATATATGTTCATATATATGTTCATATATATGTTCATATTATATATATATTATGCTTTGTGCATGTTTACTACTATCATACTATCTATTTATACGGATGTATGTATAATATGTAAATATTGAAGAGTGATGTGCGCCAATATGTTGTGCCTTCACGTCATGGCCGTTGTTTGTCAATCATCTTGTGACAGACGCCACGAGTGCGGAAACGACCTTCCATGCTCTCGCAGAGTAGCACTGTGAGCCAGCAAGGCATGCACCGAAGGGGCAGCAGTTGGATCATTGAATCATTATGGATTCAAATCCTCACGACCCGCATCCATTGATCAGGGCGCAGGTGCCAAGTTCTTCAAAAACTTGGGGGGTGGTCAAAAAATAATGAAGAATTCATAAGATTTCAGACTCAACCCGCAGTTTTGTTTACCTATTGGAGTGTGAACCATGCAAGTTTTTGGTTTCCCAATGGGATTCCCATGGGTTTTCCCCTTTTTGCGCGCAAATCTTGGCATCAGGCCAGGATGATCGGCAACTGGATGCACTGGTGAGGCAAGTTGTTTAGCGCGGCAGAGACTGGTCCCCACAGGGACAATGGAGATACAACTCACGTATGAACATGATGGTATATGTAGATATGTAAGGCATACAAAAAACATGGTGTTCGTGATGTCTTGATTAGGATTGCATGGGATTGCATATGCAATCATATGCATACAACCCTAGAAAGTCAGACCATGAGGCAGATACCCAACAAAAACTTGGACGTTTCTGTAGCTAACCGGGCAGCGTACAATCAACCACTTTCTGTAGGAAGATGTACTCTATTTTGTCACTCTGGCGGAAAGTTTTTGAAGTTTGCTGGAGGCTAGCCATGCCTAACCATCAATTTTGGGATGCCTGGTTCAACGACCAACCAGAAGCAACATGGAAACAGCTTTCAACCTCCCACCTATCCATTCTTTCTTGGACTGGCTCAAAAACAATCGACCTCTCACCGAGTTGGATGATTTCATACTGGGCCCAGTGGTATGTTCATTTTAAAGCCAGAACATCAATGTAGCAATTTCCATCTGGAAAGTGTTGTTTTCTAACATGAAATTGCTGCCGCCAGTGCGGGTGTTGGCTCGTGGGCTGGAAGCCAAGTGTCTCGGCTTAGTGCTTCAGATGCCAATGGGCACGTGGAAAACAATAATAATTATTGAAATAACATATAGATGATAACATAATCTCAATGGTCAAATTATCCGCTTCAAGATAAGTTATGTACCGAGGCCAGGTAGGCTCCAATATGCTCCAATGCAATATGGCGCAATATGGGGGACGCGCGGCAAAACATACACCCTATGTGCCAAGCTTGAGGGTATTTGAGACCGTGTGATCCACAACAGAGCTAAGGCGAGGTAAGAGCCACAATGAAGTACCACAAAAATAGGGTTGATGAAGCTGATGATGTAATGTTGATGCAATAATTTGATTCAACTCTGCAAACCACCAACAAAATCACAAACATGAAAACAAACATGAAGAAAATCTAGCATAAAGTGAGCTCAAAATTCAATCCGCCCAGGCAACTGGCTCTTTGAAGACTGGTTCAGAAGGTGAGGGGGGCAAGAGGTGGTGGATGCTCATTTCAACATATTTCAACTCTGCTTGTTGGTTTCGCAAAAAATGCTTCAAATGTATTCAAATGCAACATACACTCTAACTGATGTAACTCTACCTGTAGTATCCCCAGACATGGGTGAGCAAATGCCAAGAATCAGAAATGTCGCGAGGCCATTAAATCATCAGCACATATCAGTACCACAATTTTGAGTCATAGCCAGTCATAGCCAGTCATAGCCAGTCATAGCCATGTGGCAGAAGCGTCCATGGCTATTGGACCGGATTGGAGGGCACTCCTATCACTGGGCCAGGCGTAGTAGAACCAGAAGAGCTGCTGACAGGCGGGGCAGCTGGCCTGAACAGTGATGGTTTCTCAGTGGAGTTGGATCATAAAAGTCCAGAAAGCACATCTCCAGATCGTTCAGATAGAGATTCAGATGAAGATTCCAATTCATAATCATGTGGGTCCATTTCGATTGAGATTTGGAACCAGATTCATTCAGATATGCTTTCATCATCGGTTCACTGGTTGCGGGCGCAGGCTTATGTCCTCGTAGTGATCATCCTAAGTGTGGCAACATCAAAGAAGCTCACCTGAGAGAGGCGCCGACTTTTTGTGTAGAGACTATTTAGGTATACCCAGGTACTGTATAGAGTACTTATATATTGATGATTATTGATATGTATTTGTATAGGACAGAAACAACAATATATTGTACTAAATTGATGTCAAGCTTTTGCTGCTCACATGTAGACACATGACATGTTTGACTCATGGCTACAATATATACCACCACTTGGCACCGCCGCGTAGGTTGAAAATGTGGTGGTGGACTGTGCAGCTCGGCTGAGGCGGTTGGCCAACAGCGGCCGGGCCGTACATTCCGAATGAAGCATTGCCAACAGTTGCTGAGTTTGGTGTATTTCATGTGCATGCATAACAGGTTTATTCAGATACTGACAGTAACATGTTTTGTTATTTCTTTCAACCTTCTCTCTTTAAGTGCAATGGATTCCTTTGTCGCAATGTTCACATTTTCCAAGGACGGCCTGCTCTTCAACGTTCAGGAATCGGACGGCCCAAAGTCCTGTGCAGAGACCTATGTGCGGAAGAACGTTCCTAGGTCCTGGTATGTCCTCGTGCTATTTGGCAGTGAGATACCCTGGGCAGTCATGGTTTCTCCAACCTACTCATATGTGAATCATATCCACAGAGGAAGACATTTGTGATTTACCACTTTATTCTTATCTCTGCGATGATCCTCTCTTGTATTTCGTGT
Source organism: Symbiodinium sp. clade C Y103 (assembly GCA_003297045.1). Taxonomy (NCBI): domain Eukaryota; class Dinophyceae; order Suessiales; family Symbiodiniaceae; genus Cladocopium; species Cladocopium sp. clade C. Next base: position 165,806 of record BGPT01000506.1, on the reverse strand, counting down.
ATTTGGGGCAAAGGGAGCAACCCTGGTTCCCGAAACCAAGGCTTACCCTGAGAGCCGTGCACACGCGCACACACACATGCACACCAGGATGGAGACTTATGACTAATTACAGTATATTACACTTAGTAGATGGACAGTGATGGTAGTGGCCCGAAAGGATATGACTTGATACTAGTGAAGCAGCGGTGAAACCTTCTTGTTCACTGAAATGACTCAGGTTGAGTTCTTGAATGCTCTGGCAGAAACTTGGCACTGAATGTAAACATTTTTCTAAGCACTGTGAGCCTATCTAATTGCGTAGCATCATTCGCATATGTATTCAGAATTGTATATTCAGAATCAGTTTGCATTTTCTGTTGCGACTGCCTTGCCTGTAGGAAACGGAAGTTAATGTATAATGTCACGATCAATGGGATGGATGATGAAGTTTATCAGAGTTTCTCCCATAGCTAGAAATTGCTTGAAACATGTTTTGCACACCTTTCCCCAGATTGATTTCTATGACTTTCTATGTATAGGGACCCCAAGGATGGAAGCTTATAGGAATAGGGCTACCATCATGGGGGGTCCATGGGTTTCCTTTTTGAGTTCCATGGACATGAGGAGTTTCAAGACAGCTCAGGACGCAGGGAAGCGCTTGGTCTTTTGCGACAGTGCCAATTTGCAGGTCACAAGGCCATGGCCGCGATGGTGGTGGCGATTTCAAGCGTTGAGTGTCAACCCAATGGTTAATAGGGGTAAATCCTCAAATAGACTTATATCTCCTTAGATCAGGTTTGTGAATCATTGAATTATTGGATGAAATGCGTCATAACTTATCATTTATCCTCATTTGTCCAGATTATCAACCCAGAGTCTTCACCACTTTTTCTTTCCTGACCGGAATTCTTGACTTTCAGAAAGCAAGTGGTCACGTGGCGCCACCACCCAAGAACCGACCCACAGGGAGCGGTTCCTCGAACAGCTGCAGAGCAAAGGAATCAAGAAGGACAGCTGCCAGGTCCGACTACCTATGACTACCTGCAATTTCAGCATGTCCAAATGATTCCAAATGGCACCCCCATGCCATTTCATGCCATTTCTATAGCAGATTACTGGCCAGTATTCCTATTATATGTCAACAGTGTTTGTATGCATGGCCATAGCCCTAGCCTCTGATTGTCAAGTTGCATAGTGTGGTGTTCATGCCAGAGGAAGAGTCGCCCCTCCAAGAAACAAACGTGGCCATAGGTCTGGACTCCTGCCTGCACTGCGGCCTGGTACCTGAAATCGCAAGGACACTGGGGGCATGTGAGAGCAGGTGACATCAGGTGGCACGTCCGGAATCAGAACCAAAACATGTAAGAACGTACAATTAAGATTAAATTCAAGCACAGCGGGATTTGGTTAACAATGTCACATGCTCCTTCATATTATCTACTTTGCAATCTGTGTCCGTACGATGGTCATACATGATCGATCTCTTTCAGGTGGGTTAAGAACCGTGTTTTTGTCGGCTCCTCTCTCAGACCGCTAGACGCATCCAAGGATTGATAGATGTGATCTAGATTTCCAGTGACATTCGTATCGCTACAGCAGTAGCTGCTTGTTTTGTTAGATTGTAGATCTTGGTAGATCTTAGACATATTTTGCTTGATAAGAATTCAGGCAGCCAGCCGACAGAAAACCCTCTATGCAGACAGACAATCTAGACAGAGAGACAGAGAGATAGATAGAAAGTAGATTGGATCATTTAGTATCATATACCACCGTTTGGTATCATATAGTACCATTTATTCAAATGTATTGCAATCCATTATGTGGCATTGTTCTGTATTGGTGTAGTTTGTATCAGAATACTTTCGATGAGTCAGATGCATAGATTTACTGCTGGTAGGTCGGCTCTGGATCCGCAACAGGAACCAAAAAACACTCTGCGCTCCCAGGATCAATGAAGCCACTGATCGTTTCAACGCAGGTCCCGAATCGTCGTGTGTTGACGGGTTGCACGGGTAATCCTCAGGCATCACTTTCCGACTGTTTGAGCTATTGTCCCATATCCACTGCTTGAGCTAGTCAACATGAACTTGCCACACGTACGGGTCACGCCCTTGGCCTTCCAGGCAGCTTTCGTGCAGGAAGTGCCTTGGTATGAAGCATGTTGTCTTGGTTAATTGTGACGGTACCCTGCAGAAGTTCAAGATGGAAGGTCGGAACTTATGGTTACCGGGTGCTTGTAACATGCAGATTGAAACATGTGATATCCCTCCGAATCGGTCCGGTGATTTTTACTTTAGTTGGCAAGCAGTGAGGATGTTGGGACTGAACATTTGTTTTGCGGAATAGGGTTACTGAATCTTGAAGGGCGCACATAGAAATATAGAGTCACAGACGATATCAGACGATCATAGACGAGATTAAAAATGACCCCATCATTTGTTTATTCTAAACAAGACACACTCGGTAGCAGGATTGATACTCAATATACTGCACCTCTTTCACATCCTCACTGAAACATTCCCTCAGGATGTTTTGAGAGACCTTTGCTGTGACATACAGCAAAGACCTGAAAAGTACAGGGTTGCCACAGCCAGCTGCACCAAGATGAGAGACCTTGGCTTCAAGGATTGCCTCAGCATTTTGGAGGACGTGCCTCCAGGCTATTGATGGCAATATACTGCATTTTCATGTAGCTTCTATGGAGATGGGGCTAATAAACGTCCCCAAAAATAGTGGAGTTCATGGACATCGCCGTTTTACATTGACATGGGTTTGTCTGAGAATAGATGAAAATAGGGTACCTCTGAACCCATTTTTTTACAGTACTAATCATTTTCTCTATCAAGCGTGCCATTTGGGGAGTATACATAGTATGGTATTTTCAGACAGACCCACATGGTTCGAATTTTCAGATGCCCAAACCCACCAATGGATCCACCAACACACCTTCAACGAAACCAGGAGGAGAGCGAGCTCATAGAAGAGCTGAGAGTCCCAGATACGGCAGCAGGTCTGGGAAACGGGAAAATGCTAAGAGGCAACTACTTCATAGATAACATTTGTGTATGTTGTGAGTAGTGATTTGATAGTAAAAGCCACTAGTAAACCATTCCCAATAGTAAATAGTAAACCATCCGAATGTGGTAATCAAACTCAATAGTAAGACCTCCCCAATTTTACCAGAAATGGTATGATCAATCCACACATGGGGAGGTGATGCAGCTTTGTAGAGAAAATATGTGCATCAAATGGTGGTCACCAGGACCAGAACTCAGCAAATAGATTTGGTGGGGGTTCATATGTGCGGAAAGACCAGCATGTTTGAGGGGGAAGAGATGTGGACAGAGATGTGGACACTCTGAGGATGTGCTTAGCATGTCATCCAGAAGGGGGAACTTCGAGTGGATATTGGATCTAACTTTTTAAGTTACAAAACAGTTCGATAGGATTTGTCTTGAATTTCACTCATCAAAGAGTTCTGTGTTGACCTTTGTTGAAAGACTCTTTGACCGGTGATGTTGAAGCAATGTTGCTTTTTCAAAACAGTACAGTACCCCAAGCAATACCGATGACCAAGTTTCAAACCGATCATTATTATGTTTGCACCACCCGCATTGTAACAGTTATCAACAACTTAATAGCACCCCACAAAAGTGATGCCGGAAGGATGTTTCCAGGATATCAAATCGATGATGTTTGCTTCCTATTTCCAGGTATCCAAACTATTTTCCATCTACTTTGAGTTGTGAAACCACCCATTTAAACCACCATTTCGGCACCAGGAGAAGATCATCTGGAGGCAGCCCTGAAGCGTTTGGGACGTGCTGATGCAGTAGTAGGGCTGCTCAGGTTTTGTCAGGCCTCGTGCCACTTTGGGAATGTTGGGGCACAAGAATACATTCCAGGAACAAACCAGCAGAAATGGACAGAGACTTGTTGGAAATTTGTGGCTTTGGGGGGTGCAAGTATACATGCTATGCAGAAAGTTTTGAGACAAATTCATGACTCAACCGATTCATTTTGACTTAAGCGCAGAAAGAAGTTGATGTTCGCTTTGTTTCACCTGTTCGCTCAGCGTCTCCAGAGTCAGAGTCCTCCAAATCCACCGCCTTGTCGAAGACGTAACTGGCTTGTTTGAACATAGGGTACCCCTTACATGTAATTGATTGGTTCATCATCATATTCCCTATGAAAATGTTAATTCAGAGGAGTATACTATGGTATACCCCAATGAATCTCATTTTCAGACAAACATGTAGGTCGTAGGGCGTAGGCCCCGCGGCTGGACGTTGGATACCTTGGCTGAGGTCATTGGTCCTGTTAAGGACTCGGAAAACGATGAAGCAGAGACAGAAAATCCGTTGCTGGATGCTGATCTTTGACGTTTTTAGCTTCCATGTTGACCTGTATATTCATCTTAAATATGGATGATTATTACGGATTTGCTCATGATTGTACATGACAGTTGGTACATTTTCGATCTTGCCAAGCCACTTGAAACGGGCTGAGTTGTTTGAGTTGCTCCGGCAGAGCAGTCTGAATGATGAGACACGGGCAGCACTGCAAGTCGCCGCTTGCAGTGTCTGCAGGGTGTAAGAATTGTGAGTTGGTTGGTGGCTTCAACTGTCATCCATCCTTACCCACGTATTATCCACCATTACCCTATCATTGTTCATCCCAATGTTTGGGTAGTTTCATCATACCGACTCCAACCTACAAATGGATATGATATGATATGATCCTTCGTGGGTTGAACCCTTGGTGCTTGGATCAGGACATGTCGGCCCTGATGACAGCCCTGATCGACGGCATGATGGAAATAGCCTCGGAGCAATACACCTTGCCCATGCTCGTCAGGGCCCCAGATGATATGGGGCATCAATGGTCCCAAGTTGTCATTTTGAATAACCAGCCATTTTTGGAGGCGGATGATTTTGGCCCACGTCCCAAGTTGTCTTTCGTTCTCCGAAGCCTACGGTCCAAAGGCAGATCTTCCACATTTGGGACTCCCTTTGCACACTGGTAGTCGCATGTAGCAGTACTGTGATTATGTGATGTTGTCAGGGTACATGTCAAAAATGAGTATAGTGAATTATAGTGAATTATAGTGATGCATAGTGATGTATAGTGGATGCTCCAAGATTAGACGGCATTAAGATACATTAAGATGTATTAGGTAACATGTTGTGGTTTCCCAGGTGTGCTGCTGCCCGCCCCGGACACGAAAAAAGATGAAAATCATGAGGCACGCGGCCTCGCCTCTGGTGCAGTTGAAGTGGTCTTTATGGCTCTTGCTGTAGATCAGCCATTGATCCTTATCCTATCCTTCCTAACTTGTAAGCTCCGTAAATTTGGATCTAAACTTTTAGAACTATGGATATATAATATACATATATATGTATATATGTAATATATATATATATACACATATGTGTATATTTTTATTACATATATATATATATACATGTATATATGTCCACTTATGACTAGCTGCACCCGCAATGACCTGTGGTTCGCTAGTACAGATGACGGTAAATGGCCTTCAAGATGGGGGGTTGACCGACCATGAAATGGTGAATACACTTGGTTTTTGATTCTAGTTGTTTACGTTCAATCTTGAATGTTCAGCATGTTAGAAGCATCAATCTATTAATCTATCAATCAGTATAGAAGTCGATTTAGATATCTATATATCGTGATATTTTATATAACATTCATTGTTGCATATATGCATATATATATATATACATATACGGACACACACACACACATATATATATATATATATGCATATAGATTCATGGCAGCACTGCAGTTGGATGGTCAGTTGGATGGTCACCTGGTCGCTTGAAAGGAGCTCTGTGGCTGGGCAGCGCTTGTTGCGCACGGGCCCTGGCGTGCTTCACGAGGTGCAAAGGGACGTGTTTAGATATGTTTTTGCCACATATAAATATTATATATATATATATATTATATGAATATATAATTATTAGATAGTTTATATTTTATATTAGTTTACTTGTATATGCACCATATATTTATATGTGTTTAGGTATTGCACGGCACTGAATTCCAAATTCCGTCAAAGCGAGCCATGGCTCGTCTCAGGACACATGTGGTGAAAATTTTTGGGAACAGGCACAAGCGTGTCAGG
>BGPT01000506.1:131285-158131 GCA_003297045.1 Symbiodinium sp. clade C Y103 | reverse complement strand
ATGTATCGACGATAACGTCTCCAGATGTTGGATGTATCATTCTGACACGCTGGCTGGATCGATCCCGAGTGGAACCTCTCAAGGCTGGAAAAAAATATATGTGTTTAGGTATGCATATGTTTAGATTTGTTTGTGTACATCACGTTTAAATGTCTATGTTGTTCTTTGTTCACCAGATTTCACACACAAACGCGCGCACACACACACATATACTGTATATATATATATATATATACATATATATATATGTATACTCAGTTCTGATGCTAAGTATTCATATGTTCAAGAGAAAGCAAACAAGGCACGTCACGATCATATGTGTCGGTGGCAGGGAATCATGCTGCAGGCAGTCAAGCTATGATGTCTTTTGCCTGGGCCCATTTGCCAGGAATTTATCGATGCGCAGTGGCCATCCATCATGCTGTCAGCCGCATTATGCGACACACAACGCTTCAAACCGGGTGAAACTTTGATGATTGGAAGGTGCTTTTGGGTTGGGAGGGGCAAAGGAAAGGTGATCAACACGACCCATCAGCTTTGAGTGGTTGTGCCTTAGTGATCAAAGTGCCTTAGTCTCCTTCAGTGATTTGCCGAGCCTCATTTGATGGACCCTTCTTCTGTTTGACAATTTCTCTCCAGGAGCTTCGAAAAAACTGCAAGGCAGGTGGTCATGGGGGAGATGGAGTATGAGTCCAGTATGAGTGAGCTTGCGAATATGAATCACAAAGGATAAGAAAGCGGCGTTGTGAATTTGCTTACCTGCAAATACCTGCAACATGCTTCGTTGCCAGCAATCAGGGGATCCACAGGTTTAAAAAGATCTGTTGGATCCCACGTGCAGTAGTTGACAGTGGTTACAGTTTTTGGCAAGGCGTTTGGCAAACGAGTCCTGCAAAGGTTGTTCGAGGCCTCTTCTAAAAGCCATACGATAATAGAAATGAATAGACATGAAATAATATATGTTTTTCCACATTGTCCCGTTGTTCAAGTTCTGTTTCAATTTCTTCCGTGGATGGGACTCGGATCTTCCCAAAGTTGTTCCTGCAACATCCCTGAAAGGTTTGCCTACAGGGCTGGCATGTCATGCCTCCTGGTTTTAGAGCCTTGGAAATTCAAGCAGACATGGATTGGCATGTGATATAGCCAATTCCCATCCCATTCCCCGGGCGCAATGATCGATTTCTGATGTGACTGGAAGATCGATTTAACGATTCATGACCTTTTGCAATGGTCCCCGGATCTCGTTTGCATCCAATACTGCAATTACGTTCCATGCTGTACTTGCATGCATTACTGTGTAGTTCGAATGACTTGCACATGTGCAAGCGGTCCCTGGTTGACAATAGGCACGCAACCGCTCAGCCAGCATACACACACAACGTGCAACATTTCGACATATTTCGACCACCTGCAGTCTCAGGACAACATGTCTTGATGTTAGCAGAAAGAAAGTACAGAAATGGGTTGTTTTAAGATATGCCCCAAATTCTATTGGTTAATCCTCATGTTCCTCTTTAATACAGCCACTTCTAGCCATTTGTGGCTTGTACCTCCATTGTCAGTCACACCCCCGAAAGTTGGTGCCGCCGATTTGAGGACACTCTCGAGGGCCAACTTCAGTTGACCAAGGTCCTGGAAGAGTCGACCCGTCATGCAACTCCAAGGGTGCATATGTGCATGCAGATGCATAGAATCATATAGAAACTACAAGTACATCTTTATAAAGATTCTGTAGGTATTTTGCATGATATACATGCATTTTAAGCATGTGTGATGGTGTGTGTGTGTGTGTTTGTGTGAATACTTGTGTCTATCTCCATATCACTGTACTGTACCTCTCTCTCTCTCTTTCTCTCTATGTGAAATTATTTTCATATAATATCATAATATATATATATATATATTATACATCAATTGTATTATATATAATTATATATGTGTATATAGGTTTATTTATATTTATATTACATATTTTTTATACAGATGCACGCCAGAGTCTTGAGAGTGCACATTTCTTTTAACGGAGAGCCACCTTTCTTAACAAATGTTGGAGGGGTACATACCCGCTTTGCAGGAACTCCAAATGTGTGACAGCCTCGGGTTTCAGAGGGCCGTTTCTTCAAGTGGTTGAATGAAATGTGCTTGATGTGTTTGGGAAGTGATATCAGTCATATCCCTCTTTTGCTACATACATCATTCACTATGATTCATTTATGAAATTTAGTTGCCTAAGTTGAAACTCTCTGGTGCTTTGTGCATGTTTGTTCAATGCCTCTGGAAAACTTCCCTTTTGGGCCCACTTGTGCAGGAGATGCGGAGGGAATGTGTGCCTGACTATGTCGCTCCCAGTCTCGGACACGTCATGGGAATCGACTGAGATCTGCAGACGTTTTGAATTTTTAGATGACCTTTTAAAGAACATGCTCCCGTAGGACAGTGATCAAGATATGGAGTTCTCATGACTATCAGCGATAGAGAATGATAGATAATTATGCTTGTTGTGAAGGGTTCTCACACGGAGAACTCTCTCCAACCCAGCTGCTTCCAACAGCACGAGTGGTTACCCAAAAAGGAAGAAGATAATAATTCAAACCTTCAAACCAAATTCAAAGCCCTCCGGAAAACTGTGATGTTTCGTCCCTACCTCCCTCCCACAATTTCAAATCTTCAACATCCTGGTCAGACGTATTTGTCCATCCAGCTGACTTAGTCAAAGCATATTCCTTACTCCATGTCTTGATCCCCACCACACTGTTCCCAAAGGTCTCTTTTGGATTTTTTGGCATTTTCTCAGGCTGATCCCACTGGTTGATACCACTTGGAAAAGAAATGACCATAGACGCAAGTGAAGCATGAGACAGCTTCGAAACCGGCTTTGCATTTTTTTATGGCAAGATGGTAGTCAAGATATGAATGAACGCAGTGGTTTTGTCCTAGACTTGGTTGAGAGAAACTTCACAGGGACTCACTGAATTTGACGTGAACAAACTGCAGTTTCCTGATGTTTGTTGTGAATTTGCCATTCAACCAAATTACAATACTAAACCAATTGAGTCAGCAACTAGATTGTGCATATGAGATCATGTGAATCATATGAGTACGTTAGATATCGTTAGATTCTATCCCATTGTATGATGAATCCCCATTTTTAGCTGCTTTTTTGCCCATAAACCGCATGAAAGATTACTCCCAGCCATGGCCAGTGACAAACAGAGATCACCAGTGGGGTGAGCCTCGGAGGACCGTTGGATCAGAGAATCTGCTGAAACACCGCCTTTGACACAGCCTATCAACCAGCAATCAGAAGGAATGACTATATCTTAAAAAAAAAACATGTCTTGACAGTGTAATATCGTGTAAGTTTACAAATTGATGTAAACATGTACGGTAAGAGATGATGACACTATTTTTTTTATATATGATTACATGTGCTTCTCCGTGGATTGTTTTGGTAGATAGATAGATAGATCGATCGATAGATAGATAGATCGATAGATCGATAGATCGATAGTTCGATCGATCGATAGATAGATAGATAGATAGATAGATATTGCCAATATATGTTATTAATATGTACATCAGTTTATGTTTAATATATATTCCTATGTAGATACATACGGTCAATACGGTTATATCAGCAACAGCACCACCAGTTGAGATGGTACTAATTCCAAGCAGGAGATATTTCAGAATGGGTCAATCATGAGTAGGCATATTCATCATTGATAGAATTGATAGGATTTATTTACAAAGGAAACGGGGATTTGATGCTTACCGTTTGCTCCGTCTCATGGGGCTTGGACATGCTTGGACTGTGTCGCAAAACGCGCGTGCCGGAGATTCGGAACTCTCGACCCAGCGGCCCCGGACGGAATTATGGGCAACCCATGGCAGCCCAGCTGATACACCCACAACAAGTCGTGATGTTCCACCATGTTCCACTTCCATGTAAATCTCCCGGCATTCCCACAGCATGCTTGCGAGTATTGAAGAGCCGTTGCTGCCAGTGCCAGAACAACTGCCAAGACAGGAGACTGCAATGAAATCATTTGATGCCTGACAGTGGGCCCACACAAAGTGTGGCCCCACTTGAATCACCAACAAGGGTCTATACTCCCTCGGGTCAATGGAAATGGGTGTGTCCTCAAGTTGGCAACCTTGGGAATCCACAGCATCCCCCCAAAATGGTCAGCTTTAGCTTGGCTACTCCAGTCATTTTGAAGATGTGTGAGTGGGGGACCCACTCAGACGTTTGACCCTTGCTAGATCGTAACTCTGGCCATGCAATCTACCGTGGACTCGGAACCTCATTGGCCTGACAGCCAACAGCTGTGAAGGCCTTTAGCCACCATGTGCAAGGCAGTAGCAACTCAGTAGTGGTCAAAAGGTATCGAATGTATATGTAGTGTGCCTGGTCACTCCTCCATGAAAACATGATAGCTGTATCAATCACGGTCCTTTTTGATGTGCCCTCATGTCTTTGGAGTTCATGAGGGTTTCCATTGCTAAAGCGTCATTGAACGAGAGTGCTCACGCTGCGACGAGCATGGAAGCAAGACAATAGAAATGCAGAGACAGGTTGCTGAAATGTCCTCAACTCTTGACGCAAGTTCTCCAAAACTGAGGCATATGAAAATAAGTTGGCACATGCTCGCCTGGTCACATAATTACTGGAACATCTTATCAGCCACCTTTCAAGCATCAGCTCATTTTAACCTTGAGCAGGGACTCCGGCAGTCCGGTGGCCGGAAAAACAAACAGTGTCAGATTCCGGAGTGTTGCGTTGGCGCCCCATGTCAGACCCAGTTGCTGCGCCCGCTGATGATGTCACCGGAAGGCAAGAATGCATCCCATTTAATATGCGTTTCAGGGTTTCATAATTAGATCCATTTTGGGAAAATCTCATATCTTTGGGGAGCTTTGGGGGACACTTGAGATTGATAGGAAATAAAGATTCAAGTCCTAACTTGGGGCTTGAACAAGTGAACATAAACCGGGGTGTCAGATGGTGTCACAACGAGTTTCTTGTACAACCGCTGGAATCTCTGCAGGATCTCGACAGATTCTTCAGCATCTATCCCAAGGCCAAAGGAGAAGCCATGTCAAGCGGGTTGGTTTCCGGTTGGTTTCGGGTAGGTTTCTTCTTCCTGTTCACTTTTTTTTGTGTGTGTGGAAGGTGACAGAAATATACAGATGTATACAGTAGCAGAAGCAAATGACTCCATTGAAACATATTGAAACAACATATTGACTACAAGTGGTTGGTGTATGTTCGTAATCACACTAATGATGTGGGCCAGAATCTGGATCACGTGTCACTGGGTGGAGCTTTTCTGATTCTGAACCGTGTGGCCTTTTTTCACAAGCTGGATGATGATCTCAAATTTGCCAAGAACGGCCATTTTTTTTGCTGCTTTCATCCCTTTTCTTCCAACTCTGCAATCTTGATTTTCCGCTTATTTTTTGGAGCTAAAGAGCCGGATGCTATATACCCGAATATACCCTACTGACCCCGAGGGCCCTAGGCTACCTGACCTGATCCCACGGAAGGAGCCCGACGAGATGACGGCCGAGGAACGATCCGCCTTCGCGGAGAAATGCAAAGGAATTGGCAATCGCGGCTTTCAGGTGGGATTTTGGGGCTGCCGAGCCACCGATTTGCGGTTTGGGGATATCGGGATATCACCAGAGGAACTTTAAGGATCAAGATATCAAAAGAATTCAACAGATATCAAAAGATTATGGACATGGACTTTTGGGATGATCTGAATATATCTGAATACATTTCATATATTTTCTTGGAAGATGCAGCTAAGGTTGCAGGAATATCCAAAAATCTTGGGGCAATCGCCACCAGCTCGGAATGTGAGTCTCCTGACCCAGTACCCAGTCATTGGACCAGGCAGGGGATTGGGACTATGCAGCTGTGGCCTACCAAGAGGGCATCAGGTATTTAGTGCCTCGCTGAGGGGATTCTGTGCGGATTGGAACGCATAGGGCATAGGGGAGGGCGTCTAGCGGTGAAGAAAGTTAGTTTGGAGGTTCTATCATTATTTTTAATTCTATCAGGGGAGGGTGTGTAGGTGTGAAGAAAATTAGTTTGGAGGTTCTATCATTATCTTCCAGAAGGCCCCTTGGATTTTACCCATACCATGTGACGATGGCCTGTGAAGAATTCTTGTTGATTATTTGAGGTGTTGGAGGGAGCCGGGGTGTGCTCCAGAAATATGTCATGTTCAAAGTTCGATTATCTTAGCTCGTTTGACATCATTTGGATATGACTCCTTGATACAGTGACAGTGGCCAGAATATATTTAGACAATTTTAGACAACATGACTGCCGTTTTGGACGATGGTCCCCAACAGCACAAACTGCACATAGATGTTTAACGTTTTTTTCTGAGAATCTGCCCAGCTCCCAGCCATGCCGGTGCATTAGGAGTTTGTACCCCACGACCAGCAGATGCAGCCGCTGCCATCCGACCATGGAGGCGCACAGCGTTTAGAGAAAGATATGGCCCTGGCAGTGACGATTTTCAGCAATTTGGCCGCCACCATGTTGCTGCTTGGCGGCCTGGGCACTGGTGTTAGGAGATGAGCAACAGGTTGGTGTTTTTAAGAACCAACATGTGGATATCAAATGGGTCAATAGGGCCTCTATTCCTTTATAATTATATATATATATATATGTATTTAATTATATATATATATATTTGTGATTGTTATTGTATGGAAGATCATGATCATTACTAAAAAAAAGATCCAATATCCCAGACATGTATGGCTCTGAGTATTCAAGTGCAGGTGTTCTCCAGAGATATACCATTGAAGGGAGATTCATTGTGAAGTACCATTGTGTATTCAACTCAAAATCTATAGCCTTTATATAACTCCTCTCACCTACCATCACCTACCATCACCTACTATCACCTACTATCACCTACTATCACCTACTATCACCTACTATCACCTATCAAATCCTATCATCTAGACTAGACCCAATCATACTCCACTGTGGGATCTTAGCTGCAAAGCCAGCAGTCGAAGCCACAGCAAGGAAGCTGGATGAGCCCAGCGAGGCGTTGGGCTATGCGGAGAAAGCCTTGCGTTTTGATCCGAAACATGCGACTTGGACATGTCTGGCGCACATCCCATGCACTTCTGAAGCTACGGCAATTGAAAAGGTAAGGGATAGTAACGGGTAATTACTCAATATTATTCATGTAATACTGTGATATCATATAATCATAAGTTGTATCTATACTATACAGCTATGCAGTTATATATACACATCCACCCATTTCTATCCATTTCAGATATACCATTAATTCAAGGCTTCACTGACTTTTTGGGACCAACCACCTTCGCTTTTTGAGGTGAAATCGCTCTTCCGGATGGGTCAAGCCCATCTAGCGCTGGGCAACTTTGATGCGGTGCACCTGACGCTTGCCTGTTCGCTTGGCGTTTGTTTTGGCTTTCCTGAATGCACTGGCTGTGGCTGAAGCGGTTTGATTTTTGTTTTTACATTTTTTGGTGTGATCAAAGATGTCAAGGATCATAGTATGATTCCACTGTAGCTTGAGAGGACGCCATCTAAAGGTGGCATAATGATGCTTGCAAAAGTCAAGGAGGATGTATTGGTTGTGATGTCGTGTAGCATGCAACCATGATTGCACACACCGTCCTGAGGACTGCAAAGGAACTGGAAGAGCAAGAGCAAGAGGAAGCAGCGATGCTCAGCTCAGCCAGCCCAAAACCCGCAAGAGAATGTGGTTTGGTTGACAAACCCAAGGTTTGGGACGTACCTAACCTACTTGTCAGGAGAGATAGTTATAAATGATGAGACGAATATATATGAATATCCTATACCCCACCGGGCCATGTTGAGACAAAACAGAGTAGCACATGTAATGACAAAATGGCACCCTTGAGCCTTGATCATGGCATATTGTTGGCGAGTTTCAACGTCACACCCTTTGACCAGAGAAGGACACCAGCTTATTAATTCATATTAATTCCCGAAATTGTGCCGATGTTGGGTCGCTAATATGTTGTCCCTATGTTTTGGGGCTGAATGTGAGTTTCTTGATGAGTTTGATATCCACTCATCAAATGCACACATGCATGTGATGTGCTGTGATGTGTAATTGATGTGATGCAATGCTATACAATTCGTGATTTCTGAATCAAAGGCGCAACCATACAAGTTTCGCAGCTGTCCTATTTTTCTTGCTTTTCGAGTGTGGCTTCCCGTGGCCGGTGCCCCAGGAAATTGATAAAGATGGCTGAGCATGGCGCCGCAGTCGCCAAGAGGAAGCAGATGCTTGACCATTGGGGAGACCAGCTTGAATGTGGATTCCCCGGCAGAGGGGAGAACCCCCCCGCATCCCCCCCAATGCAAAAGCCTACTGATAGTTTTTAGTATTGGGGGGTATTTAGTATTAGGCTGAGAAGCTTCCTCCTAATAATCAAGTCAAAAATCAAAACCTTATATTGAATAAGAACACCAACTAACAGTTTCCAAATCCGTTATGTAAGTCGTTACAAACTATTGCCAAACATTGGATTTCGAAGCTTCCTCCTAGTAGTCAAATCAAAAACTTAAGAAACAAGACAAAAAAATCGAGTTCGAAACCTGTCAAATCTAATCAAAATGTTGCCAAAAATTGGATTTTGAAGCTTTCCCCTAACAATCAAATCAAAACCATTTTATTTCAAACCTTATAAGAGTATATAAGAGTAACAATCAGGGACAGTGATAATAAACCGTCCTCAACCAACTCGTCTTCATCATCAAGGGGTAAAACTTTCCGGGATCTTGATTTTCAAATTAGTTTCTGAAGGGGACCAATTGAAATTCAGATTGACCGACCTGGAAATTCCCCAAAGATAGCAACGTGGCCTAGTTCGGTGAGGTTTAGCGACGGGAAGAGGAGACTAGGCTAGCCAACCAACCAGATTCAAAGATAGGGGTTCAACTAAACATGTCAATGAACCCACAAAATGGGGAAACCCATCACCTCTATATCCCAGGCAGATACTGCAATCCCAGCAAAAAGAAATGAACATGAGCACACACTGGAATGCACGTCCAAATGGTTTCGGAAAGTGTGAAGAGAATAACAGACCATAGCCATCCATGGCCTTGTTGATGATTCGATGATTCTAACAGACCAATCTTGTAGCAGCTGTTCCACGAGATTTCCCTTGCACCAAGGAAGGCGCTCTTTACAAAGATGATGAGCTGATGAGGGCAACCCGTGCGGTTGAAGAAAGACTTTGAAAGACAAGCAGCCAAGGTGGAAAAATAGTAAACCATCAGGTATTTTGGTGGGGTTCAAGGTGTGCTTGGATGTACACTATGTAGTTGTGCAGTTGATACCCCAGGAAGATGGAGGATCAGGATTTGGCTGTTTGGATAGTTTGAATGTTTGCACATCACTTGCGTCCCATCATGGGCCATTGAGCTTGCGTCATGCAGATGCACTGCCGGGAGAAGGCTCAAATACACCAGGTCTTGATGTTGCGGTTGACGCTGCACAGGTTGGAAATGATGTCCAGGTGGTTTCAATCTGCAAGCAACTTAAACCATTAAAAAGATAAAAAAGACAAACACTGGGTTGTTGAAAGGGGTAGCGGAAGGTGGAGGATAAATGCAATTTCTCATCATTTCTCTTGTGGGAGAACTCCTGGAATTTCCTTTCGCTTTCTTTCGCTTGATCCTGCCATGGTGTCTGTGGACCCTGTGGACCTCACCCTGTACAGCGTGCTGCGTGTGAGTCGCCATGCCACCGATGCGCAAATCCGTGGAGCGTACCGTCTGCGGGCCCTGGCCACGCATCCGGACAAAGGTGGCAATGAAGAGGAGTTTTTGAAGGCAGATAACTGGGATGGGAACTGGGTAAGACCTTGGAATATGTTGGAATGGTAGGAGTTGATTTGGCAATCTGCGGCCACAAGTGGTGGAATTGAACACATATGTTTCATGGTGGTTCAGTTTTTTCATTTTTTCCTCCTACTGCACACGGCCTCGTAGATGATTCACAGACTGCTATCGGCTTTCACCTCACATGATTGGCGAAGTAAAAAAGACTCCAACGATTCGATGCCTGCGAGCCGAATAGGGAAGACATTGACATCAACGGGAGGCTGGGCCACTCCACAGTAGATTTTTTTAGCCACAATTGAATACAATTGGTGCATAGTGCTGTTCCAACATGTCATACCTTCGCCAATCTTTGTCAAAAAAATATTGCTTGTGGACCCGCCCTCGTACAGGATAAACTCTCCTTCCAGGGGTGGTGCCAGCATTGCTTCCCATAGTGTTGATCGGGTTTCCTCGTACCCTTTTATGTTGAGAAAAAAGGACCCTTCAGAGTTTCCTGAGGTTGGAACTATTCAAGGGTTGATGGGTAATTAATCCTGCCTTGCCCATCATTTTGAAGGGGGTTTTCTGCCAAAGGTCGTAGAAGCATTCGAGATCCTTTCCGACCTCCGTAAACGACAGAAGCACCTGGACCCTCACTGCAACAAATGGTGGTATTGTACCTGCTACATCCTGCTACTGAGTAGCTGGTGTTTTTGTTTTGTTTACTCACATATTCTATGGTTGACATGATGCAGAAAAACTGAAATATATAATAATCAATCCCAACTTTGGAGTCTGAAGCTGTTGGATGGCACACTTTTTCCAAGAGTTCAGGACTATATAAGTGAGCAGAATGATAGGAGACTTGTCAAAACATGTCAAAACATGTCAAAACCATCTTTCTCCAAGCGCCATTGGCCAGTTTTTGATAGCAAATCAATGCTGGAGTGCTCAGGTATGATGAGGATTTGCAACGAACTGGCAGTCAAGATGGACGGCACCAGGATACAGTTGCTCGAAGTTTTTAGCCACCCTGCCCTGTTGAACATCTGCATATTCAGTTACATAGCTGGCAAATGGATGTTCGTTTCCCAAAATGTGGTATTATCGGTTTTCGCTCATCCCCATATCAGTCGAAGTCTGGAATTCATTTAGTTTCTTTCATGGATGCGTCCCCTATTGATGCAAACTGATGGCTTCAATTGGATAATCACTTCAACTGAATACCCATCCCCTGCCAAGAGACCATCAGTGTCCCCAGATGTCCCCAGATATGTTCAATCTGTAAAGAGTTGGATCAGGGCTCTGAAATTCTATCAAACTCCCACCGCCCGCAAGTCTTGGCAATTTATTGTTCCGTCTAAGAAATTTCAAAAGATCCTTGGGACATCCATCAGCAGCTGCAGGAGAGTCAAGCTGCTGCGGCGGCAGCTGCTGCGGACACCTTTGGTCTTCCTGACTTAGGCTGGGGAATGTAAATGGTTTTATGAAACCCTAAAGCCCTTCTACTTGATGGAATTCGTACTGTAGCTGCAGCATTTTACACCAAAAACTCCTAAAACTATGCATTTGTTTCATGATTTTAGTTCTGATGTTCCATGATTTCCCCATATTTCCCGCAGCGGAAACGTGGAACTTCCCAGGCAAAACCGAGCCCAACCAGCAGCCCGTGGAGGGTTGGAGTTCCACCGAAGAGACCCAACGCGCCAAAGCCCTCTGGCTGGAGCTCCTGGAGAAGCCAATCCCGGAACGTAAGGCGCCGGCGCGGCCGCAGCCAAGTGGATGGCTTAATGATGGAAGGATGGCCTAAGGATAGAATAATCATGAATAATCATTTGTGGTATATAGTGGTTCCAGTTCTGAATGGATTTCTTGGGTTACGTTAGAATCGCTTTAGAGTTTGCTTTGAACCAATTTGGCTACATCTCGAACTGTATGAAAACTGTGGCTTCACTTCATGCATTGGCATGTTACAGTTTGTTGCTGTTCGACGGGTTACTCCGGAATGATGGTCGTGGATCGAATCAGAAGTTTTCAGAATTGCTACAGATGTGCGATAGTCTATGTTAATGACTCCATCATTTGCATGAATTTACAAATTTACACGAACAGACTCTAACAATACGTGAGTGGGACATTACATTACATATCATGTTTCAGGATGTGAATGAAGTCCCATAGAAAGCATCAGGAAACCACACCAAATGGTTCAAGATTTGACTGCAAGCAAATAGAAAACACCAGGAAGCTACAGTATGATATACTGTTTTATTTTTTTCTGGGAATGTATATATGTATATATACATTTACATATATACAATGTTATTTGGGTGTTGCTTTCAAATTTCAAACCATTTATATGATATCCCAGAATCATTTGTTTGGTCAAAATCTGCAACACCCCCCCCCCGGTATTTCAATACAGAAACTGTCGTTGCTTGTAAGTCTTCCCAGAGAAAAAAAAGCGCTCCTCCCAGACTTGAATGAAGGTTGATGAAGGGAACAATTGCAGGACTCCTTTTGTGTTTTGGTTCCTTGAAATGCACAGCAACAACAACAACAACAACAACAACAACAACAACCAACAACCAACAACCAACAACCAACAACCAACAACCAACAACCAACAACCAACAACCAACAACCAACAACAACAACAACAACAACAACAACAACAACAACAACAACGACAACGACGACAACAACAACAACAACAACAACAACAACAACAACAACAACAACAACAACAACAACAACAAAATCAGCAACAGCAACAACAACAACAGCAGCAGCAGCAGCAACAACATCAACAACAACAACAACAACAACAACAACAACAACAACAACAAAATCAGCAACAGCAACAACAACAACAGCAGCAGCAACAACAACAACAACAACACCACAAACCATTTGTTTCTTCCTGACATTTGTAAAAACAAGATGCACTGTCCTTGCCAGGAGCACTTGAGGAGCCTCAGCTGTCGCACTGCAGAGGTCCTTTTAATCTTTGCGAAAGCTCAGTTCCGCGGTGCCCCGGTGGTGGCGGGGCCTGGTGCTCCACAGGCGCCAGGATCCCCCGAAATCCCGGGGATCGGTTTGTGGTGGATGTTTCGATAAAACCAGCAGATGGTGGCAACCAAATATTGGTTGAAACCTGTGAGTTTGCGAAGTTTTTGGATATTTTTTGGTGGGCTTCGCAATTCTTGGAAACGGAAACTACATGATGAGATGTGACGTACTGAGAAGTATGATGAAACGATGATATATAATGATGATATGATATATACTTTGTTTATATAATCAGATGGAAATGTCTTATGACAATGAAGGGCCTCGAGTTGATGTGGAATGGCATGTTGCTGCAGAGAATGGGTAACTTGGTAGAGTCAGAGTTTAGATGGTGCACATGCCAATGTGCCCAGCTGTGCCCAGTATTCAGATCGTGAAGCTAACCAAGAATCCAAAACCGATGGCACGCTGATGTCACTGCAGATAGCTGCCAGGATTGCGGAAATGCCTTGCTGGCAGCTACTCCAGAGGCACCCCTGGTGTGTACAGGTGGTCCATGCTTGGAGCGGAACATGGATAGATGACTAATTACATACATTCCATAAATCACTGAGAAAATTCGAAGAGAGAGACATGCAATTGTAGATGCACTATGCACAATATGATGCAATATTAAGGTTTCCAAAAATGGGGGTACTCCCAAATCATCCATTTCAATGTTGTGAATCGGATTTTCCATTTTTAAGCCATCCATTTTGGGATACCTCCATGTTTTTTTCAACCTGCAAAACATGAATATCCGACCGGGTCAACACAGTTGCCCAGGTTCCAGATGCGAAACGTGCCAAGTTGGACGGGCCCAGAGGGTACCACGGCTGAAATGGGAACCAGATACGGTTTGATATACCATCCGGCAGCCAAAGATGACAATGGAAAATCCACCATTTACAGATGATTTTCCCACAAACACCTACATTTTTACTGTATAGGGAGTTTTCTATTGCCACATTTGAGTACCAGAGGGTAATCTTGTCTCTTGGAGGTTGATGAACTGTTATATAGGTCTACCGTAAATTGAGCCAGAATGCAGTTGTTCCACCAGCGTTTTGAACAGGACTGAAAGACAACATCGCGGCAACATATAGGGCAGTTCGGACATGTTTGGACACTAGCTGCAGGGTCTTTGAATGATGCCACTTTATTATTCCACTTTGTTGTGAGGGTTGGGGACCGTGATGCAGGTGCTTCGCCAGAGGTTCTCGTGCACATGTGTGCTTGCAGCGCCTGAAGGTGTGCACGGGCGCATCTGAAGATCTCTCAGAAGCCATCAATTGGCATATTCTCCTGGTGAGGGTGAAGCAACTGCCCCCTGGCTGCACAGCATTGCATGGCATCACTGGAGGAGCTGATAGCTAATGATAGCCGTGTGTTGAAGGATGTTGAAAGGAAGTTAGAGCAGTGGAGGGAAGCACTGTCCATGACTTCGGTAAGTAGGACGGTTTCTGAATAATTATCTTCGATATTTCTTCGATTAAGCAATATTAATTCCCTTTCAACTTCATTGTCTTACACCATGCGCTTGCATACAGAACTAAGGAGTTGGAGACATGTATATACTGTCTACTAGGGCCACTAGGGGCTCATTCAGCCACTGGAATTCTACATTTTGTTTAGCCCCCTACCTGCGAGGAAGTAGTGCTTGGGGTTGCATCGCTTCAAATCATTTCTGTTTGATGGTTGATTGCAATTCATCACTCTTGCCTGACTGGTGGCAGGTTTGACGAACAGATTGCCTGTGGCAAGACCTTTCCCTCAGCCGTCCAGCACAGCGTTCAGACTGCCCTAGCAGAGGCTAGCGGTCGCTTGGCACTTTCACGTGGCCTTTGTCCAAGTGATACTCTTGAGATTTTGATTTGGCGAGTGTTGCCTTCTTTTTGAAGAACAATGTCGTACATGCAGCAATTTGTGATCCCCACTTGCTTAGTAAGATCGTTTGTGCATGTTCGTGCCTGCCTGATATTGTTTGCCTGAAAATAGCACCATGGAACCCTGAAAAGCATCACAAGGCGTTTTTTTCACTTAGAATTTGCCCAACGGATGTTTTTTTTTTTCCTGGCTTCCATGCCTTAGTGCTCTCCTTGATGTTCCTTGATGAAAATGCGCGAGTCTTGGTGACTCGGAGTCAGAATCCTTCAATTTTCATCAATTTTATTCCAAAATTTCCAGGATCTTATAGGTCCCTCCCTCTCCTTGATATTTCAATTTTCCAGAGGTGTCTCTACACAGATCCCCGGACCAATGACCAAGGTCAAAGCGATCCACGACTTCGTTTCGTCACGGAGTGCACCGTTGAGGATGAGGTCTTGCACCTCGGCTGAGCTGCAAAGTGAATTGACCAACGGAATCAAATGGGACATGGTGATTTAACGTGATTTAACGTAAATTGAACCATCAAACATGGTAGCTAATGGAAATTAATTGGGACATTTCACATGGATAATATACATAATTATGTAGAAACAACATGAGCCAACCACATATAATTACATGATATCATCGACATTCAACCAGCCCCCCAAAGGTGACTCCCCCCAATAAGGGCTATTTTGGGCTCATTAACCACCAACAACCACTAACAGGGGCTTATTATTATTAACTATCTATTCCAGCTTATTGACCAATTATTGGGACCTTTTATTGGGACCTTTTGAGGGGTTTGTTGTATAGATGCCTGGAACCAAACACATGTAGTGGTAATTGGATGTTGGTGTTTGCAAATTTAGAAAGAGACTCAGGTGAGGGATGTCACTTGATGTCAATTCGAGATCTTTGATTTTTACCCGTCATGCCTTATAAATTGTAATATTAATAATATATGTCCCAGAATATTCCCATGAATAGCCCATTAAATCACCATTGGTTTGAAGGCAAAATCACCATAATTAGTGCTCCTCTCCCCTTTTTCGAGGTTCACACCGGTGAGTTGGGACTTGGAAGTGGCGCTGCGTCAGAACCAGGAGTCACTTGGAGAGGCTGGCCATGTCAATCTCAGTACAAAGCGATCAATCTATGGTTATAAACCAACAAACATGGGGATATTGGTAGATATATCCATCTAGTGAATTTCTACCCGGGCAATTGCATGTGAAGCCCAGGTTATGTAACCTGTTGGAGCAGGGCGCTGCAAGGAGCAAGTTGGTGGAAGCCATTGGGCACATGGTGGCGGCTTCTCAGGCGACCATAAGTTGCCTGCATTTTACCCATTTTTTTTCTTCGAGGGCCTATTCCTCAGCAAATGAGAAAGTATATCTATAGGCCCAGGATTGGAACAGGTTTCCAGCCGGATGTTTTTTTTTTGGATTTCTTTTGTAGGGGCCTCCGCTTCTTTTTTAGGGGCTTATTATTGTTATTTTTTTTTGGTTTAGCCCCCGCCAAAGGTGATGTTTCCAATGGGGAAATACAAAGGGAGCCCTGTTTTCTCGGACCGTGTCTCGGCATCAGGTAAACCCTAGTAAGTACTGGGTAGGATATTTTGCTCCCCAGAGGTGTTTGGACGTTGCAGTGACTACTAGTGCGACTGCTGTGCCGGGAGGCAGCTGAAGTTGAGCAAAGGTCGCTGATAGACGATCTGGACGGGTGCCAACTCAGCTGTTGGTTCTTCAAGCCAATGGGCGGCCCATGATTTTATCATTTCATTCACGCAGTGCACACTTTGTTCAATACGTATCAGCAGGTTCAGATCTTGAATTGCTACTGCCACATACCATGCAGCATAAGACATGTCATGCTTTTGTTTTTGTCAGTGCGGCTGTGCCAGAATTGTGCTAAGCTGCTAACCAAGCTAAATGCAGCTCAGTAAACGCACACAGAGTGAACAAACTCAGCATGACGAACTGGCAAGCTTTCTGGGTTGAAGCCTCCAGGAGCAGCACATCTTCACATTCCGCAAGCTGCTTCGCTGGCGAAGTGGTAGCCGCCCAGCTGGCGTGAATGCAACCCTCAGCCACTCAGCTTCGGGGAGGGGCTGGTATAGCAGGGATGTTGTTCTTTGGGGAGATGACATTGGGATGGAAACCATGAACTTTTTGTAGCTGCCTTACCATGCAGACTTTTTAAAGAACCGTAGCCTCGTGTAGCCTCCACGGCCTTCCTAGAATCTGAAGTGGCTGATGTGCGTGCGAGAGAGAGAGAGAGAGGGAGGGAGAAAGAGATGTCCATCAAAGTCAAGATCCACAGGATTGCGGATATTGCAGCCCCAAAACAGGAAGAGAAAACTTGGAACCCCTAAGACTATGTGGTCAACATCTTTGAGTCTGCAGTATAAAGTAGTTATTTTTTTGGGGGTGCCCATAGCCCACACCATCTCACTTCCTCTCAGGTCAAGTTGTTGGACCCAGCTTTTGGGGTGACAAAGGTGTGCTGGGGGACCATGGGCGGTGGTTCAGGCGTGACTTTCTCCAAGGCATGGGTTTCCCCATGCAATGAAGATCACATTTGATGGTTTTCTTGTTTTTCCTCTGTAAGGAATGGTGATCCCCAGTTATGATAAATTCAAACTTGTTCGGCAAGTTCAAATTTCCCAATTGATTATATATATATATAATATCCCCATGACTTTACTCATACTTTATTCATTACATCCCCCAAAGGGGGTTCAACCCACCCATCAACATATGGTGAAGATTGTTGAAACGAAAAACCGCAGCATTTCAGGCGCTCCACCAAGCACGGTGTCTGCCCTGTGCTACGCCGAGCTATGGCACCAAAAGGTCCCAAGCCGTGCATGCTCACTCTTTTTGTTAAGCATGTCAATTGGTGCGCAAACATGAATCGAAAAGATCCCGGCCACAAAGTTGAGACTGAAGGTGAAGGCTGCTTAGAACAGGGCATAACAATGCAATGGTTTGTTTTGAAACACGACCCTGAGACAAGGGATCACTGGCAGGCTGCTGGCTTGGAGCCTTTGTGTCGGGGTCCGCGGCGACGGCGTCAGGATGAGGAGCCATGATGGTCCCAATGAGAAGTGGTCAAGGGTGGTAAACCATTGAATCCAGGGGATTTTTACCACCAAAGTTGGCATTCAACCTCGAGCAATCATAGGACATATCAAAGAAGGGTGTAGAAGGGTTCAAGTGGCACCATCGAACATTGGGATTTAACAATCAAGAACAATGTTCGGCCGGGTGGTCGAAACTGGACAACTATTGGATTAGGCAGGTAAGTATTGAGGCCCGGCTTCTTTGAAACCGATTGAGCAAACCAGAAGGTCAGGTGGCTTAGTGGAGAATTACTTGTCAATCCTTGGTGGGATGGCATGACGGGAAGCAACGGGGTGAAGGATCAGCAGAAAGAACTAGTTTGTCGACTGGTTGGACTTCAAACCCTTCCTGCCAGGCTGTGAAAGACTTGGAAACATTGCAGGCCTTCCGGTGTGTTCTTCACAAGTTGGCCTTGTTGTGCTGGAAGATGCCAGGAACTTCCATATCCATCCAAATCGAATGATGGCAAAATAATGCAAAATAAATATATATGACAATCTAAAAATATGTTCAAAACCGAGCTTAGACCATGATTTCTATCATGGGATCCTGTTTGAGAATGTCCGAAATGGGGCCAAATGGGGTGCGCAAAATGTTGATGGTATTTATCATACCAGTTTCCATCTAAATTGCCTACAACCGGGGGTATACCCCATCTAAACGGCTATGGGTTACCAGGCGGGGCAATGATCCAGGTGGCCCAATCGAAGGGTGGCGATGCAGCCGCACGGGCCGAAGCCAAGCGGTGCCGTGGTCATCAATCCGCTTTCATGGGACTTAATGTAGCCGTAGTATGCCGTAGTACAATGAGGAGTCCCATAGCACGATAATTTGAAGGCCTATCCCAAAATGATACCTTGCAACTTGATCATGGCCTATTTGGTCTGAGTACCATGTTCCCCTTTAATATCCTTGAATTATGATGTGATGTACATTGTTGGAGGAGACCCAAAAGCATCCAACACCAGCAGCGTTCAGCCACAGGTACATGTGATCCAGGAAGCAGGCGATAAAGTGTTTCTGTTGGAGCTGGGGTCCCACAGCACCACATTAAACTCCTAGTGACCCACTCGGGTCTCGGGCTGAGGCTCTACGAAGAATCCCTGCGTTCCTCCATGCTGAAGTGCTGAGATCACCGGCGAAGCTGGGTGGAAACCATCTCGAAGTGGGCGAGGATCGCCGATGGTGTCGCTGCGTTGACCATCTACATGGCTTTGAAGTGGCGCCGGGAAGTGGCAAAGGTCGAGATCTTGAAGGACAAAAGCAGCGCTAGACTCCTGGAAGATCCGGAAGCCCAGTTGTTTTCCGCTGGTGGCTTGGAGGATGAGAGGAGGCTTCAATGCAATGTTTGGGAAAAGCGGTGTCCAGCAACAGTGTGGCTGAACTGTGCTGAACTCAAGACACCTATTTCTGTGGGCCGAATTTCAGCTACATGATCAATAGCAAACCTGCTGGTGATCAATTAGCGACAAACCCTTCATTCAGCCAGTTGCAACAAGATGCTGCAAGCAGTTGTTCAAAGCAATTGGTTTGCATTGCCCATCCAAGTAATTCGTTTTATGATGGTTTATGATGTTGCACAGAAAGCACAAATGCAGGTCGTTGCCCGCAGCTGTACATATTACATCAAAAAACCTCACTGCGGTGCCAGTGCCCAGGTGACCGATGACCACGCCTAAATCCTTCAGCTGATACTGACATCCGACACGAAGAGCAACACTTCTCCACTTTTTTAGATGGTTTCCCCTCCCAGAACTCCAGGATCGCAGGGTAAATCATAAAGCCATATGGCGTATTCATGGCATTTCATGTCCATTCGGCTTTCACCACTGCCATGTGAAGACCACATGGATCCCCTCCGCCATAGCGGCCATGGCCATGGCATTGACAGCGCGGAGGGCCACCGCCACCGTGGTGCCGTATGTGTCGCAGCCGCCGACGCCGCGAGGAGCAGATGCCCTCGGTGTGCGAAGGCCACATCTGGAGCCCTTTGCCAAGTTGCCACCGGTACCGGTGAGTGAGACTTGATTTGCATATGTGGTTTGGTGAAAAATATACGAGGTAGATACTGACAAACTGATAGATACATTTATCATAGACTCATAGACTCATGGGCCTGTTGATTGGTGGATGTTTACATGACAAATAGAGAGAGAGAGAGAGAGAGACCGAGATACTTATATAACTATACATACATATAATGATAACCATAATAATAGCAATAATAATAACAACAATAACAATAATAATAACAAACAATAATGGTAATAATAATAACAACAATAACAATAATAATAACAAATAATAATATTGATAATATTTGCAATAATAATAGTAACAATAATAATAGTAACAATAATGATGATAATAACAATAATAATGTTATTAATCATAATGATAATAATAACAATAATACTAGTAACAATAATAATAAATAAAAATAACAAATAATAATAATGATAATCATAACAATAATAACAGTAACAATAAGAATAATAAATTATAATAATGATAATAATAACACTAATACTAGTAACAATAATACTAGTAACAATAATAATAACAAACAATAGTGATAGTAATAACCATAATTATAGTAACAATAATAATAGCAAATAAAAACAATAATAATAACAATAATTATAGTAACAATAATAATAGCAAATAAAAAGAATAATAAATAACAAAAATAATAGTAACAATAATAATAACAAATAATAATGATAATAATAACAACAATAATAGTAACAGTAATAATAACTAATAATAATAGTGATAATCATAACGATAATAATAGTAACAATAATAATAACAAATAAAAATAATGATAATAATAATAACAAAAATAATAGTAACAGTAATGATGATAATAACAATAATAATAGTAACAACAATAATAGTAACAACAATAATAGTAACAATAATAGTAACAAATAATAATAATGATAATCATAACAATAATAATAGTAACAACAATAATAACAAATCAAAATAAAAATAATAACAATAATAATAGTAACAATAATGATGATGATAACAATAACAATAGTAACAATAATAATAACAAATACAGTAATAATAACGATAATCATAACAATAATAATAACAGTAACAATAATAATAACAAATGATGATAATGATAATACTAACAACAATAATAGTAACAATAATAACAACAAATAACAATAATGATAATACTAACAAAAATAATAGTAACAATAATAATAACAAATAACAATAATGATTATAATAACACCAATAATAGTAACAATAATAATAACAAATAATAAAGATGATTATAATAACAATAATACTAGTAACAATAATAATAATGAATAATAACCATAATATTAATACTAACAATAATAATAACAAATAATAATAACGATAATTACAATATAATGTCATACAGATTTATATATATATAGAGAGAGAGAGAGATACAGGTCGGCAGAGTCGGTAAGAAGCAGGGTGTTAAATGGGTTTAAAGGGTTGCACATGATTTGAAAACAAATCAATTATATTTGATCACCATCATTTTGGAAAAATCACCAAGTTGGGGGTTGTAATTTCAGAAATGTTCACATTTTGAACCTTACGTTCGAAGGGACTCCTGCGGGCGTCATGGTGGAGATTCTATTCTATTCCAGCGTAGCTGGTGAAGCGAACCATCATGTCACGAGTCTGAACAAGTTCAGTGTAGGGGAGGTCAACTGGGCTAGTTCAGAAGCACTGATTGGTGGTTTTCAGTTGTAACCATAGTTGCCGTTTCCACCCTTGGCAGGGGATGATGATCCCCAGTGAGTGTTTTTTTGAATGCTCTTGGCCCTTAGCTGGAAAGATTATTTTAAAGCCACTCACTCTGACACCATTTGACTCATATAAAGGATTGAATCCAACAACTATATATATATATATATAGAGCCTACTACACTAATTATGTGTTTACGTTTAATAGTTACTCACATTTACTAACCATTCTATAGGTACTATTAGTTTCTATGATAGTGTTTCAAATTACCACACTGTTTTCGAAGAATCTCTGGTCATCGGAGGTCAGCAACTTCCCCTTGAAAACCCAGGAGACCTTGGTGGAAAGCCGTCGGAAGCTGTGGCACTTATTGGGCCGAGCTCAAGCGCAAAGGAAGTATGAGACTAGCGAGGACGCGGCGGCTCTGGAGGTGTTTTGCCCACGAAAAATGGGTGGAAAATCCATGGAATTCCACTACAAATGGAGGCTTTACTGGGAAAATGTGCTGTAAAATGCTGGAATTTGCCGTTGCCATGTTTGATTACCAGAGGGTATGATAATGTATTATATATATATATTAAAATACTAATTAATATATATATATATATGATATATACATAAATACTATTTTGTTTATGTATTTTATATATATATATATATACATTTACAATATATATTACTTTATATATATAAGAATATGAATATATATATAATACTATATTATATGTATATGTTCATATTTATATATATATATATTAAATATTATATATATATTAAATATTATCTATATATATTTGCCATTAACATGTAGGTGAAAGATGCTAGAACCATCAACTTGCCAATTGAATGATGTCACAACAATCCACAACATTGATTGAACCAATGCGGTGGTTGCCATTTGATGGGGCAAATGAAGCTTGATAAGGTAATTATTGACGGGGAAAATGAAGGTCAGTAATACAATTCCACTTACCATCAGGACAAATTTGCCCCTACCATTTTGCCCAACCCCAAGTCTTGGCTGTGTGTTCAGAATACAGTTTGTTCACGAATCAAGAAGCTTTACTCTTTATAGGTCTGTAGTTCTGAGATCTATATAGTCTTTTCCTCCACGTGCGATTTGACAGATGTTTGTTTGGGGCCAAAACGCTGAATAGTTTGACTGTAATTCAACGCATTGGGAAGTGAGCCTTCACTCAAGGTCGACATCCTGCTCCAAAAGGGTATGTAACAGGTTATCGTCGTGTTCTATGATGGATCCATCTATCATCATTTATCGATCCATCCGTTGACAAATCATGATAAAGCCACATCTCTGGATCCGACCGACATGTCCCTCACATCCTCAGGATGGTGAAGATCGCATCTTTGGTTCCAAGGAGTTGAGTAAAACCTTGGTGCTGGCAGCAGACCTGGGCTCGGAGAAAGAACTGCAGAAAGATGCATGGAACAACACATTGGATGCTCGGTTTCCTGTGAAAGGTGAGCAACGACCAAAACAAGATAGAGCAGATCGGAGCAGTAAAATCCTGCTAAAATAGTGGCAGAATGCGGCATATTATGGTAAATTGCATATTTTCTATTGGAGGAAGTGAAGGTTGTCCCTCACCAAGTTTGGAGACAAGATATGCGAACTAGGGGAAACCTCGTTTTTCGTATTCCTAAACGTATCCCACCAACGGATGCTATTCCGGTATGCAAAAAAAAAACAAAATAGCATGAAATAGCAAGTGCATGTAGACTGATTAGCATAGAATAGCCCAAGACACAACAGGAATTCTTTAGTTGGGTGGTCTTTGGTTGCTTTGACAAAGACAATTTAAGGATCTTTGCGCACATACACACACCATTTCATGGGATCTCAAAATTGGATTTGAGACCGAGATTCTCAGCAGGGCAGAGCCCCCTATCTCAATGGAAAGAGATGAATTCGGACATACCTCTAGGGAATAGTCCTGAACTGTTTCATTTTACATGGTTGTATGATGTTGCATGTGCCTGCTTCCATCCATTCTACAACCAAAAATATGCCAATGATGCCAAAAAACTGAAACTGTGTACTGCTGGACCCTCCTTGAACTGGTGTTTTGCTCCAAGATGCCGACACTTTTCCTGTGACGATGAACAGGTATACCACCCTCCTTTCCAAAACGTTTTCCTTTCAGGCTGAGATGTTTCAGCTGGCGAAGATTGGCGCTTTTGACAATGTGGCCCTTTTCATGGCCGCACAAAGTTTGTACCGCTTGCGCAACACAGAGTTCTCAGCCTCCTGTCATCCGGGCTCTCTTCGGCTGTTTGTCCTGGTCTCTTGGAGCCACTATATTTGGTTTCAACTTTGGGTATATCAATTTGTTGTTGATGGTTGTTGGACCACATGTGGATACATGTGTAAAGATATGTTTAAAAGATAGACATGTCCAAATGCAGCAAAGAACAAGAAGTGAGATTCATTCATCCAGAAGCCCGTGAGGTTCTGCAGACAGCCTTGGGAAGGACCAGCACAGCCTCCATGCGTCACGTTGCTAACGTCACCCACTGGCTGGCCCGCTGCTTGCCTTCGACATAGGCAGAAATGGTGCACTGTAAGACCTTGCAAGGCTGCGAAGCTTGTTGCTGCGTCGAAAACATTCGAAAACGCAGACAACATCAGTACAACCCAATAATTACAGTTTTCTACAACTCCTCTGGCTTTGAAATCATTTCTACAAACATTGAAACTGGCCCCTGAATGGCGGTCCCAAGGTTCCGCTGACATGGTGGCGGGACACCCCGCCCTGCAGCAACAGATTGGACAGCTGACCATGCGCGCGGCTGAGGAACTCCTGGTGCGACAGCACGCAGGGTCAGTAGCTGGGCGCGGGCTTTGGTGCTGCTTTTCTATTTCTGGTTGTTGAGGTGGATTTGCTGGATTTAAGTTGATTGTTAAGAGTTAAGATTGTTTTTTAGGTGGGAGTGGATGTTGAAGGGTTAGTTAGTCGTTTTCTCCAAGCTCCAACAGACTGGTTTGTTTGCAGGGAACCCTCATGTGTTAGGGCTTTTTTTCCCAACTGATTCACTCTTTGCAGAATCATACGGAGTCAGGAGCAAACCCCTGAGGCTGTAAGTGGCCGCGAAGTTGGTGCAATCTGCGAAGCTGTGCGTTTCCTGGATTTGATGATGATGTTTCTTTTTTATTGATGGTGATATGTAGTTTCCCATTGATTAATCTGCTACTTCATGGGATTCTGCCTCTTTTTTTGTTCCCCCCATGATCATCATGGCATCCCGCAGAAAATCCCAGGTTTGCTTGGCCTGCGCAATGATTTGTTTCTCACATACTTGCGGCGATTGCTGAGGAAAGACTGGGACACTGGGCTGCAATGCTTGCACGCATCCACAAAATTTGTATGCGGTGCCCTTTAAGACTCCTCCTGATGTCATCAAACCATATCAAACCACTAAACACCCTAGCTCAGTTGCGAGTCATGCAAACATAGCTACAGAAATTCTTGACACCGATGTGGCTGGCTTAATGAGAACAAACATGAACAAGCATGAACAAACTGAAAACTGACCAGACTTGGCACCATAAGCCTTTAGTGACCTTAGAGCCCAAAGTTGGGTCACTTTGCTTTACCCCACTTCTGGGAACACATCAAAATGACAGGAGGCCCACAGGAATGTCAGTATCAATACATCCTAAACATGAACCAAGTTCTATTCCCTATTCCATCATTTGGATCATCATGGATCATAACATATCTATCATAGATTTAGAAACATTCTGAAGTAGATAGAAATAGATAGAATATGACATGTTCAAGTCAAACATATGCCCATGTTAGTTCAGATTTTTGATATGTCCATCTTCTACAGGATGGCTATAATGCCTTTCATAACGGCGATGTGTTCATAACTGCCATGTACCCATGAGGTGCCCTTCTCGCCGCGTGACCGAAAGCCAGGAGATGATTTGGACACCGAAAGCGCTGATCGATGCGCTGAAGTGTTTGGTGCACTTTGAGCAGAAGGATGCCAGAGCTTGGAAGGCCTTGGCCTATCGAAT
This sequence comes from Symbiodinium sp. clade C Y103, assembly GCA_003297045.1. Taxonomy (NCBI): domain Eukaryota; class Dinophyceae; order Suessiales; family Symbiodiniaceae; genus Cladocopium; species Cladocopium sp. clade C. Next base: position 132,416 of record BGPT01000506.1, on the reverse strand, counting down.
TGTCCGGACCTGAGATGATCATGATGATCTGATGTGACATGGGGATTCAATGGGATTCAATTTCAATGAACCATTCTATGGATAGATAACGGGGATAGGATAGGGGAAAGAACTATGGCAAGAAATGGGTGGAATGCCTTTGGTAACCAAACATGGCTAGATGGAAAATCCCCAAACTAAATGGAGATTTATATGGGATAATCAGCTAGAAAGAGGGGAATGACCATTGCACTGTTTGATTGCCGGAGGATACTGTAATGCTGGATCTGTTCGAGGATGGATTTTTGATGGATGGGATGTCCCAAATTGGGGTCAAGGCGATGGGATGTTCTCCACAATTCTTAGGGGCTTGGGGCGTAAGATCTTGGCTTCCAATCACTATAAAGTAGTTTTCATTGCATTTGGGTGTCATCTCGGTTTGTTTGGGTCCTACCCACGTTGGTGCTTGTTGCTGTGCTTGTGCGTAACATATCCTAAATGGCAAGCGTTGCAAAGCTATAATGTTAGGATCACGCCGAAGTACTAAGGAATTATTACTGTCCCCCTGTAAAGGCCTTTGATTTTTGAAATGTGGTGGTTGGCTCAGCATCAATATTTCTAAAGCACTACCTTTGCACAAAAAAACATCAAGAAGTGCAACGANAACGAGGTCAGATATTTTTGCAGCCGTGGCAATGAAATTTGAGAAAATCCTCTTGTCGATTTGAAAAAAGTTGCAACAGTTCGCCCTACATTGCCCCATACTTCCATGTTCTCCCCTAATATCACCGGTTCTTGAAATGTCGACATTCTTGACTTTCTTGGGGGGGATCTTTTTGATGTTTTGTGAGGACGACGACCTTTTTGATGTTCTNATCACCGGTTCTTGAAATGTCGACATTCTTGACTTTCTTGGGGGGGATCTTTTTGATGTTTTGTGAGGACGACGACCTTTTTGATGTTCTGCAAGGGCACGTTTTTCCATATTCTGCGGGGGTGACCTTGTCGATATTCTGCGGGGACGATGTTTTGGACCAAAACATCACCCCTTGAACCATTTGCAAAGACAATCTGCGTCATGGATTTTGTGTTTGAAATGGTTTTCCTCAAAGGACGACCTTTTGGACCAAAAGGTCACCCTTGGGGATAATC
>BGPT01000506.1:113421-130543 GCA_003297045.1 Symbiodinium sp. clade C Y103 | reverse complement strand
AACCAATCCGATGATTTTACTTCATTTGCCGAAAGAAGAACCTACATGTGTAGAACCCAAACACTGTGAGATCAGACCCAAATGCAACGAAATCTACTTTATAATTGATCAAGCTGTAGCCTCTGATTTGTGCCCTGCCCCTGCAGCCGTGACTTTCCCATGATTCACCCGGGAGCCTATCTGATTATCAGGAACCCCCAAACTTACAGAGTCTTCTATTCCAAACTGTCAAGCCAGGACATAAATGTCAAAAACAAGGATTCTTAAAGGTCAAATCCCATTCGTTAGATTCCCAGTGTGATCACATTGGATTTGTCCCTTTAGAAATGACAATTGAAAACGCAAATTCAGGCCGCAACCCAACGATCAGTTGTTTTTTCTCCAGATAGTCATAGGTCAAATTACATTCTGGGATAATTTACCACCTTCTCAAAACAGCATATGAAAAACACCCTCATTCTATTCCATGTGTTAGGTACCTTCAATTTTCAATCCATGTTTTAGCTTTTGGGATCTTTTGGCTATGATTTTCCCAGGTTTTTCCAAGGTCCTTGTTAAAATTCCATACAATTCTCCCAGTCGTCGCAGGAGTCGGAGCTGCCCCTGCTGTCGCCCAGCGCCCTGACGGAGGTTTGCTCGGCCTTCGCGGCTGCGTCGCTGCGTGCACTGGAGCCGAAGATGGCGCGGCGACTCACGGAGGTCGCCAGCAACTTGAACGCCAAGGACCTCAGCAGTGCCTGGGCGATGGCTGTCAGGTTGTGTTTTTTTTTTCAAAACGCTGAGATTTGTTTGAATATACCATGATAATTCATGATATACAAGAATTATGATTATATATATATATATATGTTACATATCTATCTATCTATATATATTTATATTTGGTGATGTGCTTAAATGGTGAATCATCTCCCCATTCTTCGCAAATGGTGATTTAACGGTGAATGGCTTCAGGGTGATTTTCTTCCTTTGTTGAAATCAGCATTGAAATGAGGAGATCTTGTTTTTGTTTTTTTGAGCATATTTTGTTTGACTATCCTCGAATGGTGGTCCTGGCTGAAATTCATGGGCTGTAGCCTTGCAAGTTGGAGAGATTCAAAAGCCTGATAGCTAAAAATGGGGTCAGGCCCTTGCATTTTATCAATGAGGATGGCCGGGTTTTATCCAAGATCAGTGATGTAATGTTTGGGGGCACCATGAGCTACATGAAGCGAATCCTGAAATCAAAACATCCGAATGCACTCCTGCTAACCTAAGACACCCTAGATTTTATCCAGTCAGTGCACCCTGCTGGGTTAGACTCCCCAAGACTTGATCCTAGTGGCTAGTTTTTTTCTTTACTTTTTTGAGGGTCAGGCCGCCCCTGCCACTGTCCAACGAGGATTTTGACTTTGGGTGACTGATGGTGAATTTGATGGTGATGTTCTTCATGTTCTGTTGAAATTCCCCTGGGGAAATCCATCAAATTTTGAGAACACAATTCTTGGAAGATCTTTCTTCGTGACTGCTGAGATGGTGATTCTAATATCTTTTTGGGAGGAAACCCGCCAATTTCGGGCAATGATTTGTTTTTCGGAATGTGTTTTGACTTTTCGGGGCCTTACATGAAAATCAGGGCGCCTGGGCGACTTGCTGGGGATGGTGGAGCTGTGCCTGGGAATTGGTCAAAATATATTTTGTACAGACCAAAATGTGGGATGAATTAAGGGGGCAGTTAAGCTAAGGTGAATAATTATATGATTATATTTCATATATATATATATACATATGTATAGAGATTATATTGAGAAATGATGGGTTTTTGCTTGGACCATTGCGCAATTTCATTCCTGCCCTTCATCCATGTCATGAATGAGTGGGCAAATCTTATGATGAAGCCAGATTTTGAAGCCAGCACGCCTGCCAAGGGCTTTGTTCCGCGGTCGCTGCGTTGCCGGATGCCTTTGGAGGACCAGAACTTGAGGCTCAGCTGGCAGAGGCTACACGGCCTGCTGGGAGGGAGTGGGCCAGGCTAATCTGCTGGTGGTTTTCAAAAATGTGTGATTTTTCCGACTTTGGGCAAGATGAACCCAGCCGATCAACCATTGATTTCTTTTCACTGCGCTGCTAGGATGATCTCAAGTGCGATCATGGCGCAATTTCTAATGATATCCATATAATATACAACAGGTTCCGATGTTCCTAATCCACAATGAATATCACATCCACACCAAGAACCTACCTGTATACCCATCATTCCACAATTTGGACCAAAATCCTTGTGTCCCTTCAAAAACGCAAAGAAGATGAACCACACCGGTGAACACTATAATTTCTCAGTTCAACATTAATTGAAACATGTCCAATGTATGTCCAATGTCATCCAATTTCCCTCCAAAATCACCCATTTTTTCTGAGCCTAGAGGCCTTGGTGAAGGCCATTCCCCGACGCGCCAGCGACCTCAGTAGCCGCGGCCTGGGCGCCGTTTGTGGCGCCCTGGCGCGCTGGCGGGCGCCGTCGGTGCCGCTGCTGGCAGCCCTGGCGAAGTCGGTGGCCGCGGTGGAACCCAGGGAAGTGGCGGCACAGCTCTAAGGGCCTAAGGGCCATGGGGAGGGGGCAAGGAAGTGGTGAGTTGGGTGGTTTTTCTAGAGGCATTTGATGATTTTAACATATATCCAATGATTATTTATTATTATATCTGATATATGTATATATACACATGTGTTTGTGCGTGTGCGTGTGGGTGTGTGTGTGTGTGTGTGTCTGTGTGTGTGTCTGTCTCTGTGTCTGTGTCTGTGTCTGTGTCTGTGTCTGTGTCTCTGTGTGTGTCTCTGTGTGTGTGTGTGTCTCTGTGTGTGTGTGTCTCTGTGTGTGTGTGTCTCTGTGTGTGTGTGTGTGTGTCTCTGTGTGTGTGTATGTCTCTGTGTGTGTGTGTGTGTCTCTGTGTGTGTGTCTCTGTGTGTGTGTGTATGTCTCTGTGTGTGTGTGTCTCTGTGTGTGTGTCTCTGTGTGTGTGTGTGTGTGTCTCTGTGTGTGTCTCTGTGTGTGTCTCTGTGTGTGTGTCTCTGTGTGTGTCTCTGTGTGTGTCTCTGTGTGTGTTTCATTTGTTGTTTGGCACTCGTGTGATATATGGACTCTCTCTCTCTCTCTATATATATATATATATGTATACATGGAATGGGAAGTGTCAGTGTTGTTTGGTGCTTTGCATTTTTGCTCCGGGCAAGTGGTATAGTTGTTTTTATTTTTCCCCTGTTATTCTAGAGTGAATGACAGGTTGATCTCAATGGGGTTAATCGATGTTCTGCTACTTAGACTTGTGCATGTGGTCAGCACAATAAACCACAACTTTCTGATGTTGATGTTGATTCGAAAAGCAAGGTGCAAGATTCGGCTTGAATTGTGCGCTATGATTATTTGATCTATATTACTGTATTTATTTTGCACACCAGAGTTTTCTGGCTTTGGGAGAGTTCACATCCTGTATGATTTTGTAGTTTCCTAAGGTTTGCCATGCAGAGCCTACAACAGTAGTGAGTTAGATGGTTTAGGTATGATGGGGCATTCTGCGGTAAAATGGGGTACGAGTGGATGTCGAGCTAAATGGGTACAACAGTGTTGAGGGGGGCTTGCCTAGGGGTTTGGGGCTGAATGGGGTTGTTTGTGTGCGTGTGTGGGGCGGCACTTTGTAGGGAAGGGTTTAAGGCGAACGTTGACAGGAAATCCGAGTGTACAGAGCACAACATTCTTTTAAAGGTTTTCTGGTATAATGTGGTAAACCCATTTGGGCATGGTTTCTGTACCATTCAGTTATGGTTATGGTGTGGGGTTTTTACCTGGTCTACCACATTTGATCATTTCCCATCATCAGAAAAGTGACATCGGCTGGACCACTGAGGAAGTGATGATCCACGCCTTGCTGCAGCTGGGCGGACATGAGGTGCTGGGGAGCTGCCCTGCCCTTCTTCAAGGCTTCCTTGGCAGCTGCCGTGCCGCTGAACTGCCTGGCGGCGATCTGTCAAGCTGTGTGGCGGTGCTGCAACACGTGGCACTGGCGCGGCTGCAGGATGTGGAACTTTGCCGTGCAGTGACCATGGCGTGGATGCAGAGAGATCCTTGGGACTGCTTGGTGATGGCTGGTGATTTCAAGCAAATGTATACTATGTATACTGTAGCTTAAACTTTAGATTCAAACCGCAATATGCTCTGTTGTCATGTTCGAGATGTGAAAGGTACAAGCAGGTGGAAACCACCAAAAAACGCACGATTTGGAACCAAGATGCTACTGTAGGTCATTGCTCCATTTTGATTCGAATGCCAGATCCCCTCGATTGAGGATTTAGATGCTGATGCTCCCCACAGTTTGTTGACCGGCATGCGTTTGGTGGCACTCTGCGGCGCTGGGGCCACCTCCTTTTTGCCACAGTTGCTGATGACGCTGCCAGAAGGGCCACTGATGCATCCAGCCTCGGGACTTCCACAGGACTTGTGACCTGGGCCCACGATCATCCGGGGTGTTGGTTGAAGGCGAGTTTCAACCGTTCAATCCCAAATTCATTGCGTTTCCAATGACCAAGACATCGGATCCCATTTTGGGTGACAAACCGCGTCGCCCTTTTCTAAGTTCTTCGCCAACATTTGAGCCGTCACTGACGACAAGTTGCCATTGTGCGAATTTTCCCTACGGTAGCACACCTTTAGCGTAGCATCACCTGCATGTCAAAGCTAATATGAACAAAATAGCCCCATCTCGCCCCACCATGACAGCGTAGTACATCTCTAGCGTAGCATCAGGTGCGTGGTCAAGTTAACATGAACGTTATTGCCCGATCCCACCCCACTCCACCCCATGTTCAACGTAGCAACAAGAAACGTAAAGGTCGAAAGCAGCAAGTTACTGCAACATCAACATACATCGACAGTAAAAACATGAAAAATGCACGTTCAATTCGCCCCAGCACAACCATCCTTAATTACATTTGCGAGGTCAAGCTTAGGCTTGGTTGGACATTGGACACCATGATTTTGAAATCCCATCTCCAGACAGAGAGTGCCATAACTTATACATAACCCCAAATATTTTATTGATGGATCCATTGATTGTTTGGTACCATTTTAGGGGTTTGAAAAGCATACCGCCTGAAATTTGCAGACACTGAATATAATGAAACTTATTTCTACATATCTCCATTGATTTAAGAAACTCATGGACATCCCCATGTAGGTCATCCCACCATGACCAAAGTCTAACTTTCTGATCCCTTTCCCTTCAAGACCCCCCGAAACCATGCTTTAGTAGGGGATGAGACCACATATTTGGGACATTTTGGGACCATAAAATGAAGGTGTTTAATGTGAACAGGAAATGCGATGATTTAGTGCTTTTCTGATTGCTATGCCATCAAGTGCTAGTAGTCTTTCTATATTTTTTTTACTGTGGGCCCATCATTACTTTCATTAATTACTACCATTGTAAGTACTCACTACCACTATCATTTCTATCACTATTGTTATTTACTATTGTAAGTACTGATTGCTACTATCATTACTAGTGTTGCATTATTTCAATTTCTATCAGTATCATTATAGACATTATAGATCTCATTATATTATAGTTATCATCCCATCCTGTCAGCATCCCTAGGACCTTGTCGCTGACGCCTTCGCCATGGCCCTGAAGTCCTTGGCCTTGCAGCGCTTCCGACCACCTGATGGCTGGCGGAGGGCGGCGCGGAAGATGTTGGAGACTGGCGTTTCGGCCTGGTTTGGGAAAGATTGGATGGAGTTGATATGTGATTTGATGAATTCTATAGGATCAAAATCAACCACGTAAAGGAAAATGATGGAAAACGAGAAGAACTGTAACAAGCTATGATCTATGGTTGAAGCGCTCCCAATTTGCTTTAGCAGACACATGCCCAATGTACTTGTAGAAGCCATGGTTTCCGGATGTTTCCGGCAAAAAAAAAAAACCTTAAACCACCGCAGTGAGCCAAGGAACTTTGTCGGCCCCCACAGCCTTTTCTTTGCTGATGTCTTTGTGGGCACTGGATGAGCTTCGTTCACCAAAGGATGTGATTTCAATTTGTGGAGGTACCTTGATCGCTGTGGTGGGAAAGTAGCACGAGTAGCTAAGTATTGTAAAGCAAGGGACCGGACGCGGGCTACCTACAAGCAGCATCCTCTTGTGAAAGGTGATCAGGTATACGGTAAAAGATATGGCAATCAGAAATGGTATGAAACCAAAGTCACTAGAAATCATTCAAGATGAAACTTTCTTCATGTTCTCCAAGTTCTGCGCCATGAGTGATGGCCCCATTCCACCTTGAGGGTTGGATGCCGTGAGGCCCTTCTTTCCACGACCTTTCGGGCCTGTCCTCTGCGGCCAAGTTGTCGCTGTGCATCGGCTGTGCTTGGCGGATCCCAGCGATGGAACGGCTGCAGCGATGGAACGTGTGGCGGGAGGAGTTGAACCTGGATGGCCTGGATGATGTGCCGGTCTCTTGCCTCATATTAAACCCCTGGGTGTATGAATAGAGGTGGTAGCGATTTAAATGCATTTATATATGCTAGTCTTTAGTATATAATTCAATAATATATAATAATATTCCATATAATTTATGTTGTGGTCAGCTAATCAATTCATATACAGTTTGTTGATCCAGGTTTGACAAATTGTCTCAAACCTTGGCCAACCAATGTCCACTGCATTTTGTGGTACTTGGGTTCCGGCTTGGTGTCGCTTTCTCCAGGCAATAGACCCGGCAGATGTGGCCGGTTTTTTACGAAGCCCTGCTTCGACTTGGCCTGGCATTCTGCAACTGCTTGAGGCAGCAGCCTGGAATATGTAATTGGATGTGGGCTGGGCACATTGTGGGTGTTGTTATGCGTATGATTATTATATTATTGTTGTGAGATCATTCTTATTGTGATGTTTGTTATGTTTGCGCTTTGGTAATCAAACATGGCAGTGGAAAATCCTCCATTTATCAATGATTTTCTCAATAAAACAGCCATTGGTGGGAGATTTCAATCGCCACGTTTGATTACCCGAGGGTACCAAGTGGTCCCAACTCACAAATTGATGGGTGGATAAGGGTGGCTGATGAGTTACTGCAAGGAACGGGACTTGCCGCCTACCATACAGGATTGTGATGCTGGAAATCACCCATATTGTAATTTTATATCTGGTGATTCAAGAAAGTTTACATCACTTTGAGCTTCTTCGTTTGTTGCCATTTGGTTGCTTTCCCTATTGCCCCTAACAGTTGCTTTAACAATAAACCCCCCGACAGAAACCGCTAATGTACTGGGTGCATGTGGATTTGTTCATTCTGTTGTTGGGCCCGGGATGATTTTGTCGGGTGTGGCATGTGATTGATGTTTTGTTTTGGGGATGTTACGGCCTCGTGGAAGCCATGTTTTCTCATGATTTGGCTCATCTTTCTGAGGACTGCGATCTTCAATCAGAGAGTCTGGCCCCATTCCGCCCCGATTTCCGGCTGGAGACCCGGTGGCAGCCACGAAGACAGGAACCTCTGTACGTTCTGGTGTGTCCTGACGGTCAGAGGAGGAGATTGTTCGGCAGAAAATAGCGCAGCACAGAGTTTTGGGTTTTACCATGTATACTTTTGCAGGCAGAAATCAGATCTGCACAAACCACTGAGTTGGAATTCTTCAAACGCAGCTCAGTCAGCTCAATCTTCAGGTTTAAAATGCATCAAAATGTATCGGAATGCTGATTTCAGGAGGTGGATTCACGCATGCTTCAGCCAACAATTCTTGAACAGTTCGATGGGAGTGCAATGCAGGGAGCACTAGAAATCATACGATGAATCAGGATGAATCAGTATGAATCAAGTGTATCAACGCATATGTTTGTTGGATTTCGATTCTTCAAAGGGATAATACCTCCTGTAGACAATATTGTCCAGATGGCTGGAACCATTTACATTCAACACAGATGCTGTAAAACCAACACTGTAACTGCTAGAGAAGCCTGCCTGGTGGCGTTCCTCTCCAATGGGTTCCTCAATCTAACATATAGCGAGTTGCTGATATGAAGTCATTAAGCAGTACTTAGCAACCAGCCAAGTTGGTTTATAAGTAGGATAGCTGGGGTTCATGCTTGATATATATCGAACTACTTAGATGGGTTTGTAGAAAGCAACAAACACAACTGGTGGGCACCACCTGGAAATGTGGAACGGTAAGCTGGTCCCTGCAGCTTCGCACATTGGCTCAGAACCTATTTTCCAGGGCACAAAGATGGTCGGGCTCTCAGAACCCTGCTGTTGCCACTGGTGGTTCAGCTCAGTTGCAACATAATCAGCTGATTTGACAAATCCTTGTTATTAACTTGTGATACTATGTTGTATGTGTGTTGGAAGTTTAGTGCTAAACTTTAAAAACTAAGAACAACTATACATGGGCCACATTCATTTATTTTCAGTTCTTGACGCGAGAGTCAGAGTATTTTCTGAGCAAGATGTGGCACCAAATGCACCGCATCCACACTCAGCTTCCGCGGCTAAGGATAATCCCCAGCTGACAGTACAATGTGCTTGGATCCAAGCTCGGTGACGTTTCAGCATATTTCAACATCCATGGCATGTAAATGATGACGCACTTATACATTAATTGTGTATATACAACACATAAGTAGTTATATATATCTATATATATATATACGTTATGGCTTGTATGTAGGCTACTTTGCATATATTATCTTGGTCAACTTAAACAACTTCGATGTCAGAACTCAGAGAAGGAAAACAATGCTCCTTGCTGCGATGAGGGAAGGCATGACAACTGAGGTTGGGGCCCTGGTGGTTTTCGGTGCTGCACGTCTTTGTCACCAAGCATTCGTGAAGTCCATCGAGGCCTAAAGCTCCAGCGTGGCTACCAGAAATCTAGGTGAAACTTCAAAGGACTTTACTTAAGAACCTCACCAAATAGAATGGTTGGTAAGGGGATCATCCCAAAAATGAACAGACTTGCTTTACTTGAGTATTGTCAATTATAGTCCTTATAATTAAAATCATCATATATGTATTTCTAAATTACCAATGTTGTTATAGTCAGCCAAGCAAAATGGTGGTTCATTGAGAAAGGGAAACCATGAGAACCCATTAGACATGAGCTGAATATGGCTGAATGATCTTGAATTCAGGTTTCTTAGAGGGGAAGATTTGCCCAGTTTAAAATCTCCAAGAACCTGATGCATCACATGGATTCACATGGTAAAACATGCCAATGGTATCCCATGCATGCTTCTGATGCATTTATGTGCCGCGTTGGAAAACACGCGCGGAATCCGAAGCAACCCCACTTAACTTCCATTTGCCTAAATTAATGTCTCGGAACTAATTTTCCTGAGTATGAAACATGGGCCGGTCAGAGGTGTGGTACTCTTCGCCTGCAAATCGGCATTTGTACTTCAAAGCCTTTAAGGACGGCGGTCCTGGCTTGGACGTGGATAATGCAACCAAAAATGAATCGGACTTGCAGTCGGGGCAGCAAAAGATGGTCAATGTTGTTGGTGATACGCATGGAGGGAAGGAGTTTCAAGACAAACAGACGCCTTTGATTTGAATTGTACTGGATTTCATTATATTTCCATGAGCATATTCCATTAATATGCCCATGATTTTCCCATTTAATATGGGATTACTATGCTTGGCCACGGATGTGAGGGCACAAATGATGTACCAACTGCCTGCCTTTTCAGGCTCCAACCCTGACTATTATGCTGTGGCACCTTACCACCAATGGCCCTGGCGCAAGCCAGGAGCAGTACCAACAGACTGGCAAGGCAGACTTTTCAGCCCGGAGGCTTAGCTCATTCAAGCCGACCAGCGAGGGTTGAGAGATTGATGGCTGGCACAAGTGGCTGCAGGTGGCTCAAAAACCAGTTGTCAGAAACTAGATCATAGCATCTATATATGCACCTATTTTGCATTCATGTCTCTTGTTTCTCCCTAAAGTTACAATGGATGAAATAGCTCTTCCAATCTCCAATGCTGAATATCATATGAGATCTCTTGTTGGTGGCCTCAAAGGAGGTTTAGTGGGGATGGGGTTGCTGCTTGAGGCCTTCATGAAGACCCATCCAGAGACAATCTCCCAGACCTTTGGTGACGAGGCTTTTGGAGAAGCCAATGGGTCAGTGATCAGTGTTTTGCTCGCATGGATTCTGCACATGCTGCAACAACTCATGTTTAATATAGTTGAATAATGATTATATACATATAACTCATATATCTACACATGTAATTACTCGTATTTGTTGCCAACGGGAGATTTTGCTAAACAGCATTTGGGATGCAGTGAGTAAAAGGCCAAAGTGTCTAATTGCATGTTTTGAACATGCGTTCTTGGTCAACGACGCCAAGACCGACTTTTCACCACGTATTCAACAATTCAGTCAAGACCCTTGAGAGCAAATTTGATTGATGATTCTGGCAAGAATAGCTTCTACGAGTAGTTTCAGGAGACTTTTCCCTTTCCAAATTTCAGCTACAATTTCTTCACCCCCAAAAAGAGAGCCAAGTGTTGAACCAGATGATTTTTGGATGATACTTGTAGTTCTTTGATTTGTATACCCACCTTGCGATTTTCCACTTTATGATATTGAAGATATGTATAGGTGATGTTTGGATGGTATAGTATTTGGGTGTATCTGGTATAGATTGTATAGATGATTGCGTCCCTTGCGGCGCAGGCTACCTCTGAGGGGCAGATGGTGAAGGCCATGGTGCAGCCCAGTGCCATCATCATGGCCATAGGCGCCCTGGGCGCAAGTTGGGGATGGTGAAGTATGGTGAAGTGTCCTATGACTATATTACTATTGTGTTGAGGTTTCTCCGGCATTTTTTTTAAACAAAAATTAATGTTCATTGCAGGGAAGTGGCATGGTATTTCATTTTTTAGGATCGTTACTGTAAGTGGTTTATGACCCATGCATTTAAGTGGAGATATCTGGCACTTCTATTTTTCAAGTGGGCTGCAAGACGCATACTAGCTGGGATGCGCGCATGGGGCAAAGCTTTGGGGGAGATGGGGATGGTGCCCCGGCTGCTGGAGATGAAGCTAATGACCTGTCCAGTGAAGAAGCATGGCAATGAAAAGCTGCATTAATGGGCTTTCCATTGCAATATGGCTGTTAAAAAATGGTAGAAGGGGGATCTAAATGTTTTGTCGGAGTTGTTTGATTAATGTTTGGTTTGGATGAGGTTAAGATTTGCTTAGGTTTGCTGTGTTTTTGTTTTGGATTTGGCTTGCATACCGCCACGGCCTCGTTTGCTTCCCTGCCTTCAACACCTTCATCATTTCATTGTCCGGTTGCCCAGTTTGGCAGAGGGGTTTGGGTGCATTTTTTTCCGGTGCAAACTCACCATTTGCAGACACGCCCCGGCAATCTCAAGATGTGTTTTTCTCACGTGTTTTGTTCAAACTAGAATTTCAAGATATTTTTTTCTGAGTAGAGTCGAGCCATGGCTGACCAAAGCGATGGTGATTTGGCAACGAGCTGGAGGATTAAGTGAACTTCGGGAAGATGCCTCCTTCGGATTGAACGTGCTCATGGCAGGAATTGCAATGGCTGGTGCTGGCGATGCGGCAACACTGGTCAAGAGCAGGTTGTATCCTGCCGCACGTCCAGTTGGAAACTTGCACCACCGCTTGTTGCGTGCCGGCGCCCACCTTGCGCGACCGGTGGTGAAATTCGACCTCAATCCCTACCAGCTCATCCATCCACGCCGAGCCCTGATCCTGCAAGGCAGAAACCAAGAAGGGAAGACCACCCTGCTCCGCGAGTGCATCCCATGGTGGCACCGATTTGGTCCCTTCGCTTATCGCGGCCTTTACCTCAATGGCGCACAGGGCAAGGGCGTGGAAACCTTCGAAAAGTGGTTGACCACGGAAATGTTCGGCGCTACAACAACCGGAGGCTGCGAGATTGACTTCGGTCTGGTTCAGTATGGCGAATCGCAAGTGTTTCGGTCGGTCTTGGAGCGTGTTGGACCCATCGCCCCCAAGCCTGCCATCGTGCTGGTGGATCAGTTTGAAGAGCTCCTGAGCCCTCGACTGGGCAAACACACTGACCAACCAGCACACCGAGACAACCTTGCCCGGGTCATCTTCGTTTGCAACTCGGACGCTGGCTCTCAGACCTTGCTCAATTTGAACCAAGCCACTCGCTTTGACAGGGTCATCATGGAGCAGGTGTCTGGGCAATGTGTGATAGGCTTGGACAAGGAGTTGTTCCAGAAGTGTAGTTGCAACATTGGCATGTACAAGCTCGTGGAGGACAAGATGGCAAGGCAGGAACTGACCGAAGAGCAGGTGGAGGACTTTATCAGGGCAACCTTCCATCGGTGGGAGCTGGACNATGTACAAGCTCGTGGAGGACAAGATGGCAAGGCAGGAACTGACCGAAGAGCAGGTGGAGGACTTTATCAGGGCAACCTTCCATCGGTGGGAGCTGGACTTCCACCTGCCCTACCCCGTGAAGTATGACAGGTCATGGGCAGAGATGGACGTAGAGCTAATGAAAGAGAGGATGGAAGAGTTTCTTGAGCAGGCTCTCCGCGCAAGGGAGAAGGATGGCAAGAAGGTCTTCACCGAAGAGGAGATCAAGCTTCAAATGGGCTTTGCCGAAAGGATATTGAAGCCTCTCAACCAGCAACAGATCTTGGACGCCTCCGAGGAGCTGTGGNTTCACCGAAGAGGAGATCAAGCTTCAAATGGGCTTTGCCGAAAGGATATTGAAGCCTCTCAACCAGCAACAGATCTTGGACGCCTCCGAGGAGCTGTGGTTGAAGCGGCTGGAGGGAGTGGGTGCTCATCTTGGAGTTGCAGAGGCTTTAGCCAGCCAGATCAAGGGCATGATTTGCTCACCTGTTCCGAAAAGGTGAGAATGCTCTGTTTCACCATGCCTGTATTTGTATAGTTGGAGAGACCTCAAATTGCCCCGCTTAAAAGGTGTTTGTTGCTTTGCAGATGTCCGGCTTTGTCATGTCAACCTTGCTGTCTTGATTGTGCCATATTTCTTGTGTGGAATTGCATAGCGTCCAAGCACTTCAAGAGCGCTTCTCTCGACCATGACGCGTCCGTGTCCAAGGTCAAAGAGACTTTGACTTCAGTGAGTTCGTNCCAAGCACTTCAAGAGCGCTTCTCTCGACCATGACGCGTCCGTGTCCAAGGTCAAAGAGACTTTGACTTCAGTGAGTTCGTTGAGGGACGTTCCGGTTTTGCGCGATATTTTTGTGGAATGTTGAACGCGCGTCCCCCCAGTTTCGCAGACTATACCAAACCCGTTAACAAACACCAAAAATCATGCATTCACTTTGCCTTGTTTCCGAGCACTTACTCCGAAATTGGGAGCAGATTTTCTGATCAGGGATACACCAAAACCGAGTATCGACGATACCCAGAACCAAGTANTGCCTTGTTTCCGAGCACTTACTCCGAAATTGGGAGCAGATTTTCTGATCAGGGATACACCAAAACCGAGTATCGACGATACCCAGAACCAAGTATCAACGATACCCAGAACCAAGTATCAATGATACCCAGATACGATACCCAGAACCAATCATCAATGACACCCAGATACCAGTATCCAAGTATCAATGATACCCAGATACCAGTATCCAAGTATCAACGGTACCCAGAACCAAGTATCAATGATACCCAGATACGATACCCAGAACCAAGTATCAATGACACCCAGATACCAGTATCCAAGTAGTATCAATGATACCCAGATACCAGCCTCAAATATCAACGATACCCAGAACCAAGTATCAATGATACCCAGATACCAGTATCCGAGTATCGACGATACCCAGAACCAAGTATCAATGATACCCAGATACCAGTATCCAAGTATCAACGATACCCAGAACCAAGTATCAATGATACCCCGATGCCAGTATCTAAGTACAATGATACCCGAAACAGAGTATCAACGCACAAAATGTTGGGGTTCGCATTGCACGACCAATTGACACAGCACAGAAGCCCTTGGCGTCATTAATTTGACACCCTTTGGACTATATCCGTGTCGTTTCCTCAAGCCTTTGCTTGAAAGCGTCATAAAATCTATCAATCCCTCACCAGAAACTGACATAAAATTATATAAAATTCTATGATATTTTCCGCGCAATCTGACATAAAATCTATGAGACACTCACCACAACAACCAACAAAAGACCCAAAAACACTTAAAGAAATAGCGCCGTATATAATTAAGAATTGAATATGCCCTGCTATATGTATATTAACGGTATGAAGCAAGAAATGGACGAAGACCTTTTTGAGCAAATGGCGGAAACACTACACCAATCCGACAACATCCACAACCGACCAACCACAACATCCACACGATGGAAACAGCCAGAGGCTATTCTAACAACTTCAAGAAGTCGCTATAAACCCGACGGAACTTACGACAAGAAACCGTTACACCCGAATTATTTTTCAAAATACTATCAACGGAAATTATCAACCCTTTTCACCTGTCCCGACTGCGGACGAACCATCACGAGCAAATTACTCTCCGTTCGTTCTCTTCCCTCAACTCCGCCTCTCTGTCAAAGGACATCTCAAAGTCGCTGATGGCATCATCCCTCAAGTCAGTCATATCTTCAAAGTTGAGATTGGGTGTTTCTTCTTCCTTCCTTGCGGTCGCTTCCTCTGCCATCTTTTTAAAGTTCATTTGCTGTAAGTCTGCTGGATGGATGTTGTTTGTGTTCAGTGCTTGACCCTGCGGACTTTCGTGAAAATACCAAGCGTTCCTATCAAAGATTTTTCTGATGTCATTTGTTTTGAATTTTTCCGTGTCTATTTCCTTAATCAATTCAGCATAAGTGGGTATTCGTGTCAATCCCTGTTTTGCGTTGATTACTTCTTAATTAATTGCTATATATTAATACGTTAGATTTTTATATTAATCTTGTGTATCGCCTCTCAAACACTGTTTATATTCATCAATTCTCTGTTTCATATTCTGGACGTTCGCCCCGTAATCTTCCAATCTGTGATTTTTCCTCACCTCCCTCAACCTTGTCATCNATTCTGGACGTTCGCCCCGTAATCTTCCAATCTGTGATTTTTCCTCACCTCCCTCAACCTTGTCATCTCGTTCTGTAGCATCTCATTCTCTTCCTTCATTCTCTGCTTCACCTGTAAGACCTTGTAGTCGTGCTCGGTGTTGTGATATTCCAGAAGACGCTTAAGATAAAGATGATGGGTTGTGAGTTGGCATCCTTGCCGTGTTGTTGTCGTTGTGGTAGTAGTGGTCATAACTGCTATACATTTTTTTTCTTCTGTCTGGCATTTCGGGTGTTCCGCTCCTGTAAGTTGCACTTTTGTTTGAATGGACGGTTTGTTTTCTGTTGATGTCTTTGCGGACATTTTCGTAGATGTCTTTTTTGTTGAGTTCCGTTTTCTGTTCCTTGATGTTCATTTTTATATATAATATACTTTACAAAATTTTTGATGTTAAAGATTTCAATTTTTCTCTCGTCGCTTTGTTCTTCCCCTCCTTGGCTTTGTTGTAGGTGTCTGTGGCGGACATCGCACTTTCTAGTTCTTCCTTCAGTTGTTTTACAAGGTCGCTTTTGAATGCTTCTGGGTCAAAGGGCGGTTTCGCCCTTGATGGTCTTACCCTCTTGGGTTTTGGTGCTGGTTGTGGTTTCTCTTGAATGGGTTGTTCAATTATTTCCTCTGGTTTCTCCTCTTCCTTTGGTGCTTCTTCCTGTATTGGTTCTGGTATTGGTTCATCCTTTGGTTCTTCATTATCAATCTCTTTACGACTACCTCTGTCATATGAATATCAATATTATAGATATTTTTTTAACACTTATACTTTCAAAATTTCGTGTCTCAAATACGGCTTTTTCAGACCCTCCAATTTGAAGGTTCTGTTTCCGACATTGTCGTATTCTATCTTGATGATTTTGTAGGATTGCTTGCTCCATTTTGAGTTACACTCCTTCCTCTCCGTGTAGTTGCCTTTTTTCTTCTCAAAGACTTTGACCATATCATTCACTTTGACCCTGGGTATTTGCGAGTGTTCTTCTCCCTTCTTGTTAAATTAACCCTGACGTCCATATGGTTCTTGTCGTCGTGGGCGTCCTTGGGTTTCATTTTTGTAGATGAATGGATGGTGTCGTTGTATTTATCGAACGCTTTTGACAACATAACAGTCCAACTGCCACGATTAAACCTGACCCTATCGTGCATCATATTCTTCATTGTTCGTATGAAACGCTCCACTACATTAGCGTGTGTCAGGGTGACGACGTGAGTGATGCCTTCTTTATCAAAAAAGTCTTTAACTCCCGCTTGGAAGGCACGGTCATTATCGCTATAAACTGACATTGGAAAACCCATTTTGTTAAAACTCTCTTTCATCGCCGACAATGCGATTGGACCAGATTTTTCTTTCATAGGGACGACGTTTGCCNCTATAAACTGACATTGGAAAACCCATTTTGTTAAAACTCTCTTTCATCGCCGACAATGCGATTGGACCAGATTTTTCTTTCATAGGGACGACGTTTGCCAACTTGCTAAAGATGTCAATGACCACCAACCCGTATCTCGGTTCGTCGTTCTTGATGGGAATTTTTNAAGATTTCAATTTCTCTCTCGTCGCTTTGTTCTTTTCCTCTTTGGCTTTGTTGTAGGTGTCTCTGGCGCTCATTGCGCTTTGTAGTTCTTCCTTTATTTGACTTACAAGGTCTTTTTTGAATGCTTCTGGGTCAAACGGTGGTTTCGCCCTTGATGGTCTTACCCTCTTGGGNTGCGCTTTGTAGTTCTTCCTTTATTTGACTTACAAGGTCTTTTTTGAATGCTTCTGGGTCAAACGGTGGTTTCGCCCTTGATGGTCTTACCCTCTTGGGTTTTGGTGTTGGTTGCGGTTTCTCTTCAACTGGTTTTTCAA
Source organism: Symbiodinium sp. clade C Y103 (assembly GCA_003297045.1). Classification (NCBI taxonomy): domain Eukaryota; class Dinophyceae; order Suessiales; family Symbiodiniaceae; genus Cladocopium; species Cladocopium sp. clade C. The sequence goes on along the minus strand of BGPT01000506.1, from coordinate 113,609 downwards.
TTATTTCTTCTGGTTTCTCCTCTTCCTTCGGTGCTTCCTCCTGTATTGGTTCTGGTATTGGTTCTTCCTTTGGTTCTTCATTATCAATATCTTTTACGACTACCTCTGTCATATATTAATATTATAGATAATTTTTTATACTTTCAAAATTTCGTGCCTCAAATACGGTTTGTTCAATCCTTCCAGTT
>BGPT01000506.1:60533-103315 GCA_003297045.1 Symbiodinium sp. clade C Y103 | reverse complement strand
ATCTAGCTATCTAGCTATCTAGCTATCTACCTATCTATCCATCCATGCATCCATGCATCCATCCATGCATCCTATCTATCTATCTATCTGTCTCTCTCTATCTATTTATCTATGTATCTGTCGCTCTATCTATCTATCTACCTATCTATCTAGCTATCTATGTATCTATGTATCGGTGTATCTATGTCAAAAAATGCGCCACTGCACTTGCCCACTTTATTTTTAAGTCCAGCTCCCTGCCGAGCTAGCTTTCGTCCCTTACCCCTGGGCCTCAAGTTTTTGTTGCACGGGACATGATTACCACAATAAAACTCCGGTGTTCCGGTGTTCCGAAGAGAATGCCAGACCCAGCGCCTCAGGTCCGGAATGTCAACGCGACTACCTGGGGCTCCGAGACCGGGTGGCACGGAGTTTCCAGGAGTGGCAAGACATCGTGGATGAGTGGAAAGGAAGTTTACTGACCAGGTCGGAAAGATAGTGATTTGGGAAACTGGTAAACCCAACGCCGCAAACTTACCATTTTGGGATGGTTTGCCCGACAAGACAATGAAAGACATCAATATTTCAGGGGCCCAAACCATCAAAATCCTCATGTATTCGTTTGGTCAAGGGTTTGAAGTAAGATAGGGGAAGTGAACCCTGAGAGCGCGAAAGCCCCGCAGATGTACATACTAGGTCGCAGAAGTGTTGCAGACGTGCCTGCGGAAGATCCATTGTATTATTATTGTAAAGCTTCGCACACCGGCGATGCCATAAGGATTCCGTATTTGTGCCAGTTAGCTGTTGTTGCTGGTGCTGTTTGGTGCTGGTGGTTGTTGTTGTCGTCGTTGTTGTTGTTGTTGTCGTCGTCGTCGTCGTCGTCGTCGTCCGTCGTCCGTCGTCCTCGTCGTCCTTTTGTGTTCCAGGTAAATGGTCCCAATGGATTGTGATGATATTGATTTGAAACAATTTGGACGCATGATTAAGATTGTGGTGTTGGTATGGGATGGATGGAACGGCTGGACTGGATGGAATGGATGGAGCGGATGGAATGGGTGGAACGGTTGAAGTGGATGGTCCTGCTGCTGGCACTGCTGCTGCTGCTGGTGCTGCTGGTGCCGGTGCTGGTGCTTCTGCTTGTGGTTGCGACTTTTCTTACCTTGCGCGCTCCCCTTTGCTGTGCCGGTGTCGGCGGATTACAAAAACATGAAAACCAGGTTTTGGCCAAAATTCAGGTCATATCAGTTTTTTATTATATGTTCTCAATTCTCAAATTTACATTGCGCCCCCAAGTCCTGGAAAAAACCAACCATTTTGGGGAGGGACACTGGTGACAGGTTGGAAGATTTGGGAAAAGAGTTGGTGGAAATGCGAAAGAATGACCACCACATGCGGCAGATGTTGGACGAGAAGGTGTCGTTTTTCCGTTTCTTCCCCCCAATAAAGAAAGATGTTTCGGTTTCTCATAATTTCAACATATTTCAATATACTTCAACCATAAAAATTGCAATGTGGGGGCTTTGTGCCCAGCCTTTCCAATTTGTCTTTTTCCATGGCACCACAGTCCAGGAAGCGACGATAGCAGAGCTAAACCATGAGAAGAGAAAACTCAAGAGAGATTTGCGAAGTGCCAGGCGGGGAAGAAACGGGATTTGGACGATGTTCTCTGTGCAAAAATTGGGATTGGGTATGGGTCAAACTTTGGTATGGGATTCTTTGAGGCTTCAATTGTGAGCCATGCTCACAGGCGGAAAAATGAGAAGAATTGTGAGCCAGCAACCATGGTCAAGTAGTTCATTGAGTGCCAGAGAAATCAGCTGCGGTTGCTTAATAAAGGCGGTTACCTTCCCATATTTAGTTCGATGATTTTCCCAACGAGCTAAACCTCCATGTATAGTGTTGTTCCCCATATTTTACCATTTGTTTACCATGTTTTCATGGGGATTTCCCATTGCTATGTTTGATCACCGGAGGGTAACTGACGTCTGCAGGAAATCTGGGGACAAGGTCAATGCTACACCTGGAGCAGGTGGGAAATGTTGGTGCCATAATACATATCCGCATAAACATGTAGTGTATATACATCTATTTATCATCATGAATTATACGATATATTATATAATCATGTCCATTATGATGTACATATGATATAATATATAGATAATTTGCACTTATATCATATATATATATATATGATATATGCAATGTATCGTAAATATGAACATGATACCTCCCTGAAATCGGTTGGCAATTCGTCACTTTTTGACCAGGTTCATCCGTCATGGGATTCTTTGCAAAGACCTTCAGCAACCAGATGTCCAAGGACTCCTGGCTATCATTTGTGGGCGGGAGGCAGGCCTTCCAGCATCAATCTCTAAGGATGGTATTCATGATAGAAACATTTGATGGAAAATATCATGAAATTTATGAAAGGTTCATTTTCCAACTTGAAATTCTTGGAGTTGGTGCATTCTGTAGGAACATGAAATCTTCCCCTCCAGCTCAATACCCTGGGTACTAGCTTCACCGATGATGGGTTAAGCCATTCCACACCAAATGATGATGTTTTCTAGAGACTTTTTAACCAAAGAATCATGATCTTCGGAAAAGAGAGAAGCATCTACTGCCATCCCAACTTGATTTCTTAAGCTTCGAAATAGAATCCATGGAAATCCGTGATGTCACATTTGGATCTTTTGGAGTTTTGGACATTTTTGGACGCTTCCACAAGAATTGAAGGACAGCCTAGCAGATGGTCGATCCTCCATCGCTGACACGGCTGCTTGGTTTGAATCATGGGGAAATCAGCCATGGTTTTCATATTGATTCCCATGATGTTTTAATGAAGTTGGCAGGGTTTGGAACCCTCATATCATCTCACTCAGTTTTTGCTGGGTAATCCTTGATCACAGGTTTCTACCATCTGAAAAAATGATACAGATCCCGCTTTGCGGGGGCTCACCAGCACCGGCACCATTGATTGACGGTTAATTCGATATAAATCAGATATGATCATCATTACCATCCATTTAAAATCATCGTAAACTCACCATCAAGCAGATGAGTCATGATACTTTGCAATATTTCATACCAGTTACATCATGTTATACCAGTTCTATATCCCCCATTGAGTCCCATCAACAAATTCAGAAGGTCACCTCCCCAGGGTATGATCCGAGGTGAAAGCAGGCATTTCTTCGGTGCCCTTCCTGCGCAAGTTATCCTCCCACGAGGTCTCTGGGGTCACAGGCATTGTTCCAGGAGAGGTAGGCGATGTTTTGCAGGACACCAGCCTTTCGGAGGACAGGGGGACAGGGGGATGAGGGGATGGGGGGATGGTACATATTGGGATTGACAGTTTTCATGACATGATGATCACATGATGCGGGTTTTTCCATCTGAAAATGGCTCAAACGAATATTGGAGTTGGATCTCCCCACCCAGCTTTCCAAAGGAATCCCCCAGATGCTATGGCGCTCCAGGAAGAGGGGAGCCAAGCGAGTCTTCCGAGTCATCACTCGATGGAAACGTCAGATGCGGCGGTTCAAGCGGATGCCAAGGTCGGATGACACCTTTCCCCAGATGTTTGATGAGATTTGCAAGCTAAAAATGGTGATTTCAGGGATATTCATGTAAATATGAATGGGAGAATGGGAATATAAATGGGATGATGGGATATTAATGGGATAGGAAAGACACACAGCTGAAAACCATCCTGTGTCACTTCACTGCAGCCTGCCATGAAACTAGGAGAGCAGACATGAGTCAATTGGAACATGTGGTTGCCCAATTTATACTGGGCCAGATCCTTCTCTTGGTGGTTCACCATTTATTGTCAACTTCTGCTGATTCAATGATTCAATCCAACTCTTTCTGGTTGAATCGCAACACTGACACCACGCCGACCAAGATTACTCCCGCAGATTCCTTTTTTGTCGGTTGAGTCATGTGAATTTCCCCCATTTTTTGGCAGAACTTCTGCTGGATTTCCCCCAATGGGCCAGGGAGTTGCTGTGAGTCACGTGGGGATCCAATGCTATCTTCGCAGCTATGACTTCAACTCAGCCGTGACACACCGCCGTAGCATCAGCTGAGAATCAGCTGATCGAAATGAGCTGAGAAATTGATGATGGATGATTGAATGGATGATTGAATGGGTAGTTCGCAGTCCAAATGTCCCAAACCTCCTAAGTTGAGGTCTGACGTGAATTCTGTGCAGATTTGAATGTGTTTTACGTTTCAATGCGTTTGAAGTCATTTCCGATGACGTTCCAGTGCTTTAATGTGCTTTACATTTTGGTCCCGAAGTCCGTCGCAACTGGCAGGAAGATTTCAAGAATGCTTCATTGATATGCTTGGAAAACTTTGGATAAGTGACTAAGTCGCGACTAAGTCGTGACTAAGTCGTGACTAAGTCCTTACTTTTGCGATGGACTTCAAGATGAAATTCACATAAATTAGCCACCTGATTTTTTGTTGGAGGGTCATGAGTTACACCATCCGACATTTTCCGTTTTAACGATGATCGCTGGGTAGACCATGTCCCCAAAGGTGGGACGGGTCGCCTTGCCCAGGATTGAACCAGTCTGGGGTTCGGGATCCTGATTTCAAAATAGCGCGGGTGGACTCAATGGAAAGTCTTTGAAACAGATCTTTGGAAATAGTTGTAACATACATGGCAATCTTCAATCCTGTTTCTGAAATTATTCTTGATTCTTAATGGATTTTCAGTTATCTGTTTTTAGATTGAACACGAATGGGAATCTGTAGTACTTGCTATACCCCTCACATGGTCAAGGTTGGTCAAGATCTGTTATCAACTTCTGGAAGTGCGTATAGGTTGCGTGCTGCCTAGCAAGCGTTTGAAAGTAGGTGTACCACATCATCTCCGGTACGACTCTCTGTTGCCCTTTGATTCCCTCCGGGTAGTGGAGTCATTTCCCTTATCACTCTGCCACATCCACAGAGGGGGTTTCAACATTTCCCGTTCGTTTGCCTAGCATCACGTTTCTGCTGTGAAACAGTGGTTGACTTCCCACAAAAGCCGATATTTATGGAGGATAAGAAACATTAAGAAACCACATCAAGAAGTGCTGTTCGGATGGAAGATCCAAAGATCAATAGTGGTCTTGTTGACCCCAAAAAAGTTGGCAGTTGATTTTCCCAGATATCTTCAGAGTCGTGGCAGGCAAGGGTGGAGCCTGTCAAGTCAGAGAAGCTGGAGGTGGGAAGTTGATCTGCTTCCAATTCTGTTGAAGAAAGATGGATCATAATGGGGATTGAAAGGAATGTGACAAGTTGCTCGGAATTCCTTACAACGTGTGGGTAAGAATTAGGGTACCAATTGCCAGAACGGAACCACAAAATTGTTTGTCACGGCCATATATTGAACTCGCAGCTAAATGGGAGTCTGAATTGGTATGACCAAAAATAGTAAGGAAATGATACCAAGAGTTATCCAAAAACTTATCAAAAACAACAATGATACCATTCCATTCTAGAACATTGGTCGAGTTCCACCACTGGAGGTTCCAGTGCGTGCACCAGTTCGACAGTCCGGGCCCTGGGCTGACCGTGTGGCAACAATCCAGGGACCGATTGATATCGAGATTGTGAATAGAAGATGTATGAAGATTATAAATAGCAATCTATGTCAATAAGACATCATCAATCATCTATACATAATATATATATATATATACATATATATATATATATATCCACAATCAGTAATGATGATAGATTGATGATAGATGGATTATATAAACATAGCTTTTGATTCTTTGATTGATTTGTAATCATTATCTGCAGGTCATCGCCTTCCCCAGCCGCCGTGCGCATGGCAGCACAAGCCATGGCAGTGGCAGGGAGACCAAGATGGGCACAGCAGAAGGTGGTTCGATGACATCATGAAAATCAGTTGGGAAACTTAAGTTCACTTCGTCAATTGATGAACCTCCCATGTTGAATTTCCAAATTGATGGTGAAATACCCTCTGGTAAACATACAAAAAGGTACGGAAGATCACCAGTTTTCATTGGGAAATCATGGTAAATCAACCATAAATGGCCATTTTCAATAGCTGCTGAACTCCACGTCCGCATGTCGAGGTGAAACCCGAAGCAACACCTGTTGTGGCGGTGGCGGCGGTGCCGCAGGGGGCTCGGGCATGAAAACTGTGGCAAATCATGGGAAGACAACATATGGGGATGGGTCAAAACCTATTATTATCAATTTTAAGGGGATGAGCATCCATTTACCAGCTATTTATATAGGGGTGAATAGAAGGTACCAGGGTTTTGACTCATAGCCATATCAGATCCGGTTGATAATGGGTTTCTCAACTGTAAACGCAACAATGATGGTTGATGGTTGAGAATGAACATGAGGACAAAATCCAACAATATATGATAGCAGTGGCTATCATATGGTCTTTTTCCAAAATGACCTTACATGGTTTTCATAAAATCTGGTGGTGCCATATCGCGCCCAGGTCATCTGACTCTACGCACCTCACGCCATGTGGCTGCAAGATGGATGAAAAAGACCAAGGGGGAGGTTGGAACAACAGGATCAAAATATGGCTATGGATTGTATGGATGAACGAAATCTGAAGCATTTCTAGTAAGAACTATTGAACTATCTATGACTATTTTATCCAATGTTTTGGGTAGGGTCGTCACCTTCTTGGTTTACGACCGAGCAAACATGGGAAAAGAGGATGAATAGAACCAACAGGAATGGTCAGAAGTGTGTTCCCAAGATTGGGAAACTCTCGAATCCATCAATTCATGGTTTCATACTTGTATGGAAGGATATTCAGGGTTTCGGAAATCCAGCAAATTCACATTGCGGCAGCAGTGCCGTCCCGCAACTCTGTTCAAGCGATTAAGTTATTAGAATAAGCTATTAAGCTATTAAGCTACTAGAAAAAGCGATTAAGCTATTAAACTGATGGGCGCTGACCAAGAATCCAACCGGTGTTCGAACACTTTGAACCTTACACCTATTACAAACTGAACCGCTCCCATGTAGTAAACAAGAGAGAAATACCGTAATACCGCTAAATTGGAGAGTTGATTCAGCGGGAAGCTGACAAGTTCCTCAACCTGCTCGATAAGGCCATTCCCTGCCGTTTCGATGATCAATCACCGTGGCATTTCTTTGAATGGCAGCTTGGCTTTCGAACAGTGTCTGGATGGAAAAGGAGGTACCATGGATTTACCTACCGTTTGAAGTTTCTTTGGTTCACCACTAATCCAAGGCCCCGTTCATTTAAAAACACCTATTGTTTGGTCCCAAATATGTGATTTCATCCCCTACTAAACGATGGTTTCTGGAGGTGCTTGATATTGTTTAATATTAATATTAGGGAGAAAGAGTTAGACCGCAAACATCCTCAAACTGAATGGTGGTTCAAGTGGTGTTTGACATTTTCGCCAGAAGTGACCTCGGAAAGTGTGCGGTCACAGGCAGTTTCCTTGCTGGGCAAATGACTCCAACGCCTTGTTTTTGGGGGTACGACTGCAAAACCCAACATTGCATGAAGGGAACATGTGCAGGAAGTCCTAAACATGTCATGGTTGTTTGAAAAAACGGGTCCTTTTGTTTTTCCCTGAACCAATTCACTGAAAGACCCAACCCGGCGAATTTCTTTCTCAAACTGTTTTTTCTTTTGAATTTTCCGCGCCGACGATCTCTTTGGAGGTTGGAGGTCTCAAGAAAATTGCTTCCCACTTCAAATCGACCCCAACTTTTGTGCATTTTTGGAGTTCCCAACCTTCAGGAACCTCCATGAGGTATGGCTGAACTTTAAGTGCAAATGTGCCTAAAGCCCAAATCGACAGGAACCTGCCCAGCTTTTTTTGGTGTCCGCACCACTGAGGCGTTCCATCTTATGTTCCCACTGGATCGTGGCAACCCCCATTGCGCGTGACGCGCAGTTGGAGTGGTCTGGTGGCTCAAGGGGTTGCGGAGGTTTAGAGCTCTTGGTTGATGAGAAGGATGTTGTCTTCAGAAAACACCATCCCCATTCCAGTGGGCACCCTGAAAACTGGTTCCATCATCCTCCATTTTTGGGAGTTGCCTCTCACCTTTTATGTGAGGGATTCTATCTTATAGAAACAAAACTGGCATCGGAACTGCATTTTTATGTCCATTGCTGCAGTAGTTCGTTGCATCATGTCCGACATCTCCTTTTTCCACTAAATCATCAGACATAGTCCGTAGTCCTCCATTTTTCGCAAGCCAAGACTTCAAAAGGGGAATTTTCTCGAGATTTTACACAAACACGTTCAGACTGTGACATCAATTGGGAAAGTTGAAGAACACTTCAGGCGCCATTGAGCCGGATCTTTCGAACCTGGCCAGCTATCGTCCGGTGGCATCCGTTCAGTTGACGCCTGTGGCGCAGCCCGTGGCGCAGGCGTTGCTTTTCGAATGGCTTACCAATGGATCCACAAAATTCGGCACTTTGAGGGTGTCAAAGCCATTTTTGCTATAAACTTTTTGGTGCAGGTGGTGACATCCACGCCAGTGGTTCTGGCACGACGGCAGATTTCCGTGGGGTTTGGGATTCTCAGTGACCAAGAGATTGCGCCTGAGGACCATTGACTGTTTCCAGTGAATTTTCCGTTAAGCCAATTCTGTGGGATTGAGGGTTTGGAAATTCTGTAGTTAAACCGTTCTTGCAGGCATGGGGCTCTCTATCAGATGGGCATGGCGCTCTAAGAGGTGGTACCATGAAGCCGAAGTTATAAGAAATAAGAAGTTGGTGTTCTATCTACATATACTATCTACATATATCTACATTCCCCCAATGTTATTTTACCACATGGGTTTTATGGTCCACCTCACAAGATTTTACAAGTGAATACCACCAATCCTGGTCGCTGCTGGATGACACCTTGGTCGCGTAAGGCATTTGCCACAAACCCAGCTCACAGGAGACGTTGAGGCTGGATGATGATGTTTTTGTCATGTTATATATGACAAATTTCAAGCATCAACTGCCACAAGAAATTCTTTGATTCGTAAACTCACAGGGAAAAAAAACAGTTTACTCTATGCACATCCTAAGTTCTTAATTATAAAAATGTAGTCAAATATTCCATTCAGTTAATCTTTATTCACATCCTATGTGATAGTTGTAACTAGACTATCTTATTTCGATGTGGCCTACTGTGATCTGACCTCGCAAGGCGATGAATACTCCGATGACTCCGGGGACGCCAACTCCATGCCTCGGATGATCGGAACATGGTCATTGAAAAATGGATGTAACATGGGTTTATCCAAAAATTGGTAGATTTTCCCTGGTGTTTCAGACAATCCAACATGAGGGGTTTCTCAACACGGGTTTAATTTTGGGATGGTGTGCCCTATTTTTGAGGACAAACCTAAAACGTCCTGCAAATGATGGCCATCAACGAAAGCTGCGAGTAGTTTTTTGAGTTCAGTGCGCTGAACATCTCTGTAGGTTGGGAGCCGTGAAAGGCAGTCCCTAATTCGAATAATTCGCAGAATTCCTGGCCAATTGGGCAGTGATCAAACGAGGCCCGCCTGCAAAATGGACCCAGCGCGTCGTCAATTTCGCAAAGATTTCAGTCAAGAACCTGTAGGAAAAGCGGTTGTGGCTTAAGAGTCTTGCCACAAAAGCCACCTTGAAAGAAGTGTGAAGAACAGCCATTCCATGATATCCATGATTCCCTCGAAACAGTCATTGTCAAACATGAGTTCTCCGCCAAATTACTGGCCTCACAGCAGCTGAGCTTTTTCCAGATTGAGCCGTTTTCTCCTAATGCTTCATTTCTGTTGGTCATATGATTGGTGGTGGCAACTGAAAGCCCCTGCGCTTTGATGAGTATTTGTACTAATGCTATAGCTAATATATTATATCAACCTCATTGATTTCATGATGGGTTTCGTGTTTGAAAGTCCTTCTATATGTTTCTGTAAAGTCCTGGCTGATCATACCAGATTCAACTAAGCATGAAGATTTCATTGCGGCTAAAAATCTTGAGGTTTCAGAGGCTTAAATTCATGTGTAGTGCCAAGCCCAGATGTTTTTTCACGGCTGTTTATTTGGGCGGGGACCATTTCACTAGCAGGTTATCGCAATTTGATGTAATTTGGAGGAATCTGGGAGGGTGTCCATTTTATCTGCGAAGCATGGCCCGGAGAACATCACAGGGTAAGGGGTCAGCTTCAGTGACAACGACCTGGACTCATGGAAAATGGGATTAAAAAATGAGATTTGAATGAGATTTACCCAACCAAGAACAAAGAAAAGGTCTGAAGCTTTTGATATTTCCCAAAGTAAGTGGAAGTTGATGGAAGTGATTGAGATTAAATTTGAGCAGGTCAGGGTCAACTTTGATTGGAATGTGGCTTGACATGGCGCAGTTTGAAGCTCCAACAAAGCAGAGCATGCACAGGGAACCATCAAAACTTTATTAATACTACAGGAGGTGGCAATCTTTAAGTGGAAACCAGAGTCTACCACAAAGATACAAAATCAAGAGTTGTTGGATCGGTGCCTTTGCAAAGTCATTGGCATTTTCTTTTCCTTGCTGCCACTGCTTCCCGAATTCACTGCCAAGCCTGCAGCGCTTGGCCTTAGCTTTAGATGCAAGTGTTACATCCCGGGCCAGGAACATGTCAGAGCTCTGTGGCATTTTCTCAGCCTTCGGTTTTGTCGGTTTCAATTCCATGCTGAGCAATTTGGCTGTGGATGCTGTGGTGCACTTAGCTTTCTCAGGTTCTGCTGCAGGCCTTTGAGCCTTCGACTTTCTTTGTTTGACTACAGGATCTTACAGGACTTGGGAAGGGAAGGAAACCAAAATGTCTGCAGGAAACTCGCTTAGTTTAACCAGGACATTTCTGACTGCAGAAGTTTTCTATCCACACACCATCACACACCTATCCACAACAGTTTTCACGAACATGAACAGGTGACCTCCACGTCAGTTGAGCCCTTCTGGCTTGAAACATTCTTCGGTCCTCCACAGTGCATTGTCTTAAAATTCGGTGGCACCACCCCAGCAGCCAGAAGGCGATTGAAAACTCAATGGATTCATGATGATCCATCATGATTTATGATGCATTTATCATTATGTGAATTTCTCACATGGCCGTTGCCTGCCTCCAGGTTGTTGATCACCATGGGCAGCGGCAGCTCGGCTCAGTTCCAGCTGACAGCCGAGGAGGCTGCCACGGGATCTTCGCCGCAGTCGCCACCGTCGGGTAGAGATGAAAGCGCACACTGTGCAATGACCAGGAAGACTGCAATGATAATAATGTACTCTAGTTAGGTCAGATCTCAAACTAAAACAGCTTCAACAGTTCCGAAAAAATGCAGGTGGTTCGGCTCTGCTGCCACTGACCGGTGACTGTGAACTCACGGAAATCCGCATGGAACTCACGCTTTGGCCAGGCCGCTGCTGTGGATACCAGCCTGGCACAGGCTCCGAATCCCTGATGGATTTTCTTGACAGTTTCACCATCGGAAATGACGATTTACCAGTATTCTTCCGGGATTTTGCAGCGGTTGACATCATTTGACATCATTTATCATCTGATCAGCTGGATCGCGTGCATCCTGAAGATGACCCTGGCTGTAGAGCGAAGTCTTTAAATCACAGTGAAGTATGTGAAGTTTTTTGGAGCTGCATCCTATCAATGTTAGCAGCTACAAAAACGGATCCGAACTTGTTCGAACTAGAGAGAAACCCAGTACAAATCTAAGGAGATTCAGCCACGCTTAGGCATAGTGAGTTGTGTAGGCCTGAAACATCTCCAACCTGCGGCTTGGTGGGTTTGACGAAAAAACCAGGATGTATCATGTATTGCTGACAGGCCTGTCTTCCAGCATGCAACTTGATGCCCTACATTTTCTCTGGATCGAAGTAAATGTTGAAGTTTGGGGATGCTGGCATTGATGATATAAGTTGTGTCTTGTGCTGTGCAAGGTCCCGAGTTTGAGGAGAAGAGTGGAGGAGCTTCAGGCGGGTGTTCTTTGGCCACACCTGTGCGAAGCAGATTTTGATGTCAGCCCACAGCCTGGAACGGCAAGTCTGCAAAGCTATTCTTTGCATTTCAACCCCAAGAAAACGCCAGATTCCAAATGATCAGATTTTCTTGAGACCAGGCATAGACCGCTGCATTTAGAGTCCATTTGACGGAAATTGAAAGCATTGGTTGCAGATCAGATGGGACAGCTTGTCACAACATCGAAAGTTGCGAAGATCTCACCCGTTGGGTTGTACTTGAAGTCTGGGAGGATGGAGCGCGTGAGTCCGCGAAACTCCTGGAAGAGTTGACGCAATTGAGAGAAGAGGTGCCATACATGATGAAAGATGCCAGGACGCATTTTTAGATTGATTTGCATCTGCAGCACTTATGATGTCATCCTGGTGATATCATGATATCTGTCATGCTTCAAATGAAAGACCGTCCTTGCTTGATGCTTGCCGGGCTGTGAGACTTGGTCGAAAATGAAATTATGCTCCGCCAAGAACGACTTGTTGATGCTTACAGGTACGGTCGTTTCGTCAAGCAGAAGCTGCTGGAGCGCATAATAGTCAAGGGCCAGAAAGCATTTTGCCAGAGGTGCAGTTTTGTAGCTACATCTGCAAGACAGGATGACAGGAGATTCCAGACAGATGCCTGGAGGTGGTTCTCCTTGGCTTTTCAGTAGTTATTCGCAGTCCATGTCATGGGAGTTATAGAAGCATATTAGATGACACGCAGCTTGCAGGAAAAGAGGAGTGTGAAGCAAGTGCTGGAGCAACTCGTCACAACTACCTATGGTCGGTTGCATCCGTTGTGAAAGCCAATGGGTCTCTCTCTGTCTCTCTCTCTCTCTCTGTCTCTGTCTCTGTCTCTGTCTCTGTCTCTCTTTCGTTTATCATATGGCATTGTCTGCGATATGATATCATATCATGCATCTATGTCATGCAATATGATGTGGTTTGAAGTTCCTTGACAAGCAGGCAGAGGAGCACGCAGGTACGGTAGGAGAAGTTCTGTACATGGTTGCTGGATGTTGCTGGTATTTCAGGCAGGTCAGAGTGTGGAAATCACCCAGCATTTCACAAGGCTGAGCCGCAACCGTCATCACTGGTTGAGGTCAGTCCGAAGGTCAGAACTGACAAAGGCGGTCAGGGGGAGCCATGGGGACTTTTTTCATGACGAAAAAGTGCATCCTGCAGGGAAGACAGGGAAGAAGACAGGTTAGTTTGAGCATGCCGATTCAAGATGTAGCGTAGAGGTTGGAAGCGATTTTGTCAAGATAGGTCATTTAGTCATGTTTTGTCAGAAGGCGCAGTAGTCAAACGTGTTTCGAAACTGCATCACAGCTGCATCAAAGTGCAGCAAAGTCGCACCTCGTTTTCACAGGCTGAGATTGGAGAACCTCATCTCTACTTCACTTTGCAAGACAAGCCAGCCATCTTAGAGAAAACCGCTGACATCCCTTATCACGGACACATCAAGAAGGAAGTAGGTCTAGACTGCTACGTGTCCTTTCCTGGCAAATATGCAGCTGGTTGGGACGCCTTGATAAAGGAACACCACGGACAATCCGTGGCATGTGTGTTCCTTTGCACTCCAGCTGATGGGCTTGGAAAGCATCATCAAGAAGAGATTGGTGGGCAGTGCTTTTGCCCAAAAATTTATGGGCAGCGTGACTTCAGGACTTTCGGTTACTTGAAAGAGCTGCCAGCATCTTGCAGCCAAGACGAGGAGAAGTTTGAGGTAGAGAAGGCGAAAGCCACGAAGACCGTTGTGTTTCGAGCAGATGCCAGCAACAAAGACAAGCAAGAAGCTGAAGAGAAAGCACGACAAACTTGGGAGGAGAGTGGCAGAGTTGCCTCCTGGGGATGCGAATGGTTCCAGAAGTGGTTGGAGAAGGTGGCTGAGGCTGTGAAGTTGAAGCAGCGTCTCAAGGTAGTTTTCTTTCCTGGACAAACGGGCAAAGGCATTGTTCCTTTTGAGGATCTGAACAGTGACAATGTGAATCTTTGGGATGGAGTCGGCTGCGGTGGCAGCCAGAAGTGCGAAATCGCATACTTGGAGCGGATGAGGCAACAAGAAGGAGATGCTTGGGATTATGATTATGTGGACGTCAGCCATTTCCTCAAGGAAGAGTTTAAAGTTGGCAACAAAGTTGATGCCTGGGATGGAGAGCTGTGGTGCAGGGGGACTTTAGTTGGTGTTCCGTCAGCCATACCGAAGAAACCTGAGGACGCCAACTGGACAATACAGTCCCAAGCGAGCGGTCACCTGTTTGTGACAGATCGTGTCAGGCATGCTGATTTCATTCAGAAGATGCTTGCAGAAGTTGGACGTGACAAGTTCATGGGTCTGGTGATAGATTCGTTGCCAAGAGAAGTGGCAATAGTGAAGGATCAGGAGTTTATATTCCCAGACGGCACCCCATCACTGGCTGTCAGACTTCGCATCCAACAGATTGAGATACTCCAATACATGCGCAATTTGGTCTTGAGCAATGACTTGGAAATTGAGATAAACAAATATTTGACGAAGTGGCAAGTGTGCGTGGACAAGACACATTTTTGCAAAGCTTTTGAACGTGAGCTACTGAACTTGTCAGATCTTACCGACCACCAGAAACAGAAGCTGAAAGATATCAAGGAGCTGATGAAACATGGGGATGTCCATTTATCTTCTCCTGCAGGATCTGGCAAGACGTTCGTAGCTGCGCAGTGTGCACTGGATAAGCTCAGGGGCAGTCCAGATGGAAAAATCTTGTTTGTGGCACCGTCCATAGGCCTTGGATTGTACTTTGTGCGTTGGCTCGCGCACAGCTCTGCAGACTATGCGCAGCTTGATGTCTTGTTGAAGCGCATGGTGCTGATGCAATATCCATATAAACAGTTTTTGAGCTTGCATGTTGAAGGGGACCGCTTGAGAACGACCACATTACCTCACAGCAAAATGCAGTTTCTCATGACAATCATTGATGAGGCGCATGATGTTTTCTGCGCAGCTGCGGGCCAGGAATTTCTCGAAGAGAAAGTTGAGGCACCACGGCAGGTCTTGCTGTTGTCTAGTCATTCCCAAAGCTCAAGCTCAGCCAGTGCCGCGCCCTTTCCACCAGCCAAGGAGATCAGCTTAACGCAAGTCGTGCGCAGCACGCAGAGGATCGTAGCTGGGGCAGCCGCATTTCAAGCAAGTGCGGCAGAGAAAGAGCAGATCGGCTCATTGTGCCCAGCTGGACCTCCTCTGAAGGCTTTCCTCTTCGAGTCTGATGCGGAGGTCTTTGAGGATTATGCCAGACAGACCATGAGCGCATTATTCTTTGCGATGCGCAGTTATGCTGGGCTCAGTTTGCACAATCGCTTGGCCCTCTTGGTGCCGAACCGTGACTTTCTGGAGAAGTTCCAAGATGCCATGCAAAGACACTTCTTGACAGCGCGCCTTGCAGGGCGAAACTTCAAGCTGATATCCTTCACTGAGTCGCTTTGCACCTTGCCAAACATCAAAGTGCGGAAGTCTACACCTGCAGACAATTCAGAGCTCATTATACTGGACACAGTTGAGAACGCAAAAGGACTGGAGTCGCTCATCGTGGTGTGCATTGGTCTTGATCAAAGAGTTGCTGACCAAAGTGCAAATCAAGCAAGACGTTCCATCATCTACCAGGCTATCACTCGGGCACAGCTACAAGTATTGGTCGTGAACCAGCTCCTGCGAGGAGGGTGGCTGGAATTTTTGGGAGTCACGAAATTCAAAAATGACACCTTCGATGAGTCTGCGGCTATTGCTGAGACCACAACTGATGCTGCTGAAGCCTTGACGAAAGTGCAGCCACCAGGGAAGTTGACCATGGACGCTCCACAGGCAGATTCATCAAAGGGATCCAAAGATGCCCAGGCGATCCAAAGAGATGCTGAGGAGACGGGTGCTGTGCCACCTTCGAAGCCAATGTCACAAGAAGATCAAGAAACGAGAGCCTCAGGTGACAAGCCCGGTGACAAGTTGGTCGCGGAGATTAAGGATTCGTCTGTGTGGGACCCCGATGTCATTGATATCAAGGAGCCGATCTCACAGCTGCAGTTTGACCCTCGATCACCCACTGGGAAAACTGGGGATGAGGTGACATCGTTGGAGGTGCGGAAGTGTTGCGGTCTGACACTTCATCGCGTTTTTTTTTTCTCTCTCTCTCTCTCTCTTTCTTTTCTAGTTCTTCAACAGACTTGATGTCCAGCAGCAACTGCTTTCCTTGTACATCCTTGTAGAACATTCTGCTTGTGATTGTTCCTTTGTCAGTGACAAGACCCTCTGAGTTGCTTCAGATGCCAAAGAGCCATCCAAGCCGCAGGCTCAAGAAGTCGGAGCCCAAGAAGCAGCCGATGCCAAGGAAGCTGCAGGATGTCAGGGTCTTGGAGATCTTTGGGATCTTACAGGATCGAGGGTGAGATTTGCAGATCATTGCTTTGAGATGATAAAATGATGAAGGTAAGAAAGCATGCTAAATACGGAGCAATTTTGCTCCGATCTGTGCACGCATGTTTTCAGATGTTTTCAGTATCCGGAAGTGCTCATTATATGCCTCAGGACAGATCTTTGGAGACTTTTTTTTCTGCTACAGATTCATGACCAAAAACTCTGAGTCCACAATGCCACCCTTTTCACTTGAGATTTGGACATCATCACGCTCAGATGATGAAACGATAGAACAGATTGAACATGGAAGCGGTTTAAATTCATGCAACCTCATTAAGGCACCATATCTTAATTCATTTTCTGTATTTGGATGTGCACATTGATTATGGTCCATATTTCTACTACATATATGGACTTTCATCTATTCGATAAGATCTTTCGATATTCTTACAATTGAGATGTCAATGTCAAGTTGTTTTGCGGAGTTGTTTTGTTCATTGCCTATCCCATGATGCCAACAAGTTGCTCATCACATGACACGCTGCCGTACAATCCATTCAAGCAACATACACAATCCACAATACACATTGAGACAACTGAGATGATGAAATCTGATACAGCACGTACCGATAGATTGAATATAGATCCGCTAGCCGATGAGTAAAGAGGAGGACTTGGAAGATTAGATCAAGGACCTGGCACCGCAAGTGACACTAAGATACTGAGGGCCTTGGATCACTACAGTCAGATTCTCATTCAAAATATACGCCTCGCTGGTTGAGCGCCTTCCTGGCCTCAAGTCGAGAATCCAAATTGCTGCGGATATGCCCAGCACTGAAATCAAATCCGGCATTAAGTTTTTTAATCGATAACTAGACGACGGATGGCCCGAGAGTCTAGAGAAGCATAGTGAGAGATGTACGTATAAACATCTTATAGCAAGAAACATAAATATAGAAAATTCCGATGATGCCAACAAGAAATAACATGTCACAGACGCTTTTGCACACAAACGCTTTTACACACAGACCCTTTTACACACAGACGCTATTACACACAAACGCTTTTACACACAGACGCTTTTACACACAGACGCTTTTACACACAAACACTTTTACACACAGACCCTTCTACACACAGGCGCTTTTACGATCAAACGCTTTTATACACAGAAGCTTTTATACACAGAAGCTTTTACACACAAACACTTTTACACACAGACCCTTCTACACACAGACGCTCTTACACACAGACGCTTTTACACACAGACCTTTTTACACACAGACCCTCTTACACACAGACGCTTTTACACACAGACCCTTTGACACACAGACGCTTTTACACACAGACCCTTGCACACAGAGACACTTTTACACACAGACCCTTTTTGCACGCAAGCGCTTTTACACACAGGCGCTTTTACGCACAAACGCTTTTGCACACAGCACAGAAGCTTTTACACACAGACACTTTTACACACAGACCATTTGACACACAGACGCTTTTACACACAGACCCATTTCCACACAGACCCTTTTACACACAGACGCTTTACACACAAGCACTTTTTCACACAAACACTTTTACACGGACGCTTTTAAACACAGACCCTTTTACACACAGACCCTTTTACACACAGACACTTTTACACACAGACGCTTTTACGCACAGACCCTCTTACACAGAGACGCTTTTACATACAAGCGCTTTTGCACACAAACACTTTTGCACACAAACACTTTCACACACTTTCACACACTTTCACACACTGTTACACACGAACACACACACACACAAACACACAAACACAGACACACAAACCACACACACAAACACACACACACACACACACAAACACACACACAAACACACACAAACACACACACACACAACCACACACACACACAAACACACACAAACACACACAAACAAACACACACACAAACAAACACACACACACACACGCGCGCACACACGCGCACACACACACACACGCGCGCTCGCACACACACACACACACACGCACGGTTGCCGCGGCACATGTGAAATCGCAATTTTACCGCAATTTTTGCGACTCGAACCTCATTTCGTGCGAAAAGGTTTCTGCGGAAGTTGTGAAATCGTAATTTTACCGCAGTTTTTGCCCATCGAACCTCATTTCGTGCGAAAGGGTTGCCGCGGAAGTTGTGAAACCGCAATTTTCCTCAGTTTTGGCGACTCGAACCTCATTTCGTGCGAAAAAGGTTGCTGCGGAAGTTGTGAAATCGCAATTTTACCTGAGTTTTGGCGACTCGAACTTCATTTAATGCGAAAGGGTTGCCGCGGAAGTTGTGAAATCGCAATTTTACCTCGGTTTTGACGACTCGAATTTCACTTTTTGCGAAAAGGTTGCCGCGGAAGTTGTGAAATCGCAATTTTACCTCAGTTTTGGCGACTCGAACTTCATTTCGTGCGAAAGGGTTGCCGCTGAAGTTGTGAAATCGTAATTTTACTGCAGTTTTTGCGCATCTAACCTCATTTCGTGCGAAATGGTTGACGTTTCGTGATGCCTCGTCGGCACTGCCCGCGGCCTGCCAAGAGAGAAGAAAAAGAAGGAGAGAGAGAAAGGGTAGAGAGAGAGAGAGAGAGAGAGAGAAAGGATAGAGAGAGAGAGAGAGCAGAGAGAGCAGAGAGAGCAGAGAGAGCAGAGAGAGCAGAGAGAGCAGAGAGAGCAGAGAGAGCAGAGAGAGAAAGCGGAGAGAGCAGAGAGAGCAGAGAGAGAAAGCGGAGAGAGCGGAGAGAGCGGAGAGAGCGGAGAGAGCAGAGAGAGCAGAGAGAGAGAGAGAGAGAGAGAGAGGGAGAGAGAGAGAGAGAGCAGAGAGAGAGAGAGAGAGGTGAAGATGTGAAGATGTGAAGATGTGAGAATGTGAAGATGTTTGTCAGACCCCCATTTTTAGAAGAACCCTTCGCTCAGACGCTCTCGGGAAAAAACATGTTGCTCGCAGTGGAGGCTCTGGTGCAAATAGAGCTAGAGACGACCACTGTAGCATGAACGCTGTTTGCTTTCTAGGTTGTTCATTCAATACCCCGCTCCATACCCGTTCAATACCTGTTCAATATACCTCAATATTTGCTGTCAAGATCGGTTGCCCATCCATCTCATTGCGTCGGCTTGCTTCTAGGTTGGGCCGACGCCATTACTGTGCCGGAAACAGCTTGGTTAATTGCTGATGATCAGAATTGGACATCGACTGGTGACCATCTCAAAGTTGCCGGTTTGTCCAATTGGCCAAGCTGGAAATCCCATTTCAATGAAAGCCTTGATGGACACATTTTCAATGAGATGGGATATTTGTTAAGGCATTTGTCTCCGTTCGCCCGCATGAGGCTTCCACAGTCCAGATTTTCATACAACGCCAACACTTTTTCCCATGTTTTCCATATATATTTTCGTTTCCATTTCTGGTCTCTCCAGACGTGGCCTTGGGGCCCGAGGCAGAGACGACATCTTCGAGGCGGCCGCAAACGGCTACCTGGGCGCGGTGCGACACATCCTGCGGACGCAACCCGGCGCGGCCGTGGAGGAGAGTTCCAAGGGCCGCACTGCGCTGCACTTTGCGGCGGAGGAGGGCCACGTAGCGGTCTGCCGGATGCTGCTGGAGGCGGAGGCTGTGGTGGATGCCAGGGACCACGACCGCCTCTCGGAGAAGTGGATCTTGTGGGAAGTTCATCTGTGGATGGAACTTGTGATGTTGATTCTTTGTTTTTGGGCGAAAGCTGCAGGTTTTGGGGTTTTGGGGAAGAGCACAGTGAGGTGTGTGGTGTTTATTTTTCTTTTAGGTCGGCAAGACTTTGCAAATCATTCTTAGAATGGTGAATGGCCAGAATTATTCAAATTTATCAGAATTGATCATTCATCAAACGCCAAAACGTCTGAACCGGTTGAAAAACTGAAAAATCGAGATAAATTGACTGTGGCTTTGCAGGAAATTTGCATTCTGTAGCAAATTCATGCTTTCATGCTGTTGTTGACGTGAATCTTGCAATTGAAAGGAGTTCGAAGGAGTTTCTGGAGCCAGCCGAGGTGATACCCCGCTGCATCGAGCGGCGTCCTACGGGGAAACGGACGTGGTGAAGCTGCTGCTGGAGTGGAAAGCCTCGGTGACTGCGAAGGAGATCTTAGGCCAGGGCCTTGACTGGAAGATGGACCTATGCATCCTATGTTTGGACTTGGCTGTTTGTTCGTTGAACATTGAGACTTATCATAAACAGGAGACATTCAAGGTATCTCAGGGGTCTTAGGCACTAAGGTTGTTCAGCCTAAGGTTGGATTGCAGATGTGGAGACACAACAAAAATCAAAAGAATGCAAAAACGCCCCCTCCGACACCATGAAGACACAGCATGGCTTCGCACAACGCGAATGGAGACAACATCTTCAAGGATGGAGACCCAAAACAAGATGAACCCAATAGTTGAAACTAGTTGTTGATAGATTGATCGTCTTACACATCATAGCATAGCACACATTCGGCCTCTGCATGTGGCAGATGTTGCATGCCGACTATGCATAAATCTGCTGCCGCATCTAGTTTTGCGGGATCAAAGTCCTTGGATAAACTGTCTCCTTCAACCTTGAATACATCAGAAGGCACAAGGGATATAAACCATGCTACTTATTTCCACCATTTTCATGATAGGCTTGCACACTGTCATAAAGTTCGCCTTCGAAGCATCTACTGGAAGAAAATGTGCATCTCCCCAAAGAAACACCCCAACCTCGCACGTTGTGTTTTCCCCTGCTGGGCTTTGGTGGTGTCAATTCTCTTCTTTGGTACAACCGAATATTGCTCATTTGAAAGGCTTGCAGAACTGCAACCCTTGGCCTTTGGGGTTCATAGAGGATACCCAACTTTGCAGCCATGATCATGGGGGAAAAAAAATGAGCTATTGGATGGAATGGCGCGTACCCTCTTTTTAGCCGCTTCTCCATCGATCGAATTTCCTCCAAATTGACATCGTCACCACAGGGCTGGGATTTGTTTCGGTTGCAATTTGCATTGGCGTGGTGAACGAAGGCATAGATGTTTCCACTTGCTAATAGCAGATATTTGTCAAAGTGGGGTTTGTTGTGGAAATGCCGCATACTATGATCATTTCTTCAATGCGGCTGTTGAAAACGCATCAAGACGCAGGAGTGTCATCTTGGAATCCCAGCAGTTGCAATCACTTGCATACGTCGCAGCGCTCAGGCCGAACTCCATTGGACCTTGCAAGAAGCGAGGGCCGCGCCGAAATTGTGCAGATTCTTGAGGGCGCAGAAACTTGGCTGCACAAACGTGCTGACAGCAGGTGGATCGGTTCAGAATCTGACCGCTTCTCACAGCCAGAGCTGTTGATTGCCCCTTTGTGCCACCTGAGGCATGAACCTCTGATATTGGCAGCGATTGATGTATGGATGGATTGTTGATATTTGGCCCATTCGACTATTCGCTCGTGCGCATGAGCCAGCAAAAATCAGCGCTCCAGGGGAAGCTGTTGAATCAATGGGGTGTGATGGAGGTTGTTTTCGAATGCTTTTGAACAACTTCAACGGCAAACAATACTGTTTACGCAGTTCGAGATGTTTGAGGCCAGCACAAAGATAGGATTCTGTCTAGACAGTCAACATGGAACATGGAATCCCAACTCTGGGTGTTCATCAGTCAGACTATTTTGCACAATGGGTGCCATAGAGTGGAGTGGTTTTCCGATGATGCGCAAACGATCGATTTGTTTTGATCCAATCTCCAGGTCATGTCATTCCAGACACCATGATACAGTAGGTAAACCGAAACATACTCACTGTTGTGTATTGTTGTCTTTTTTGCCCCCTGCAAGGACATTTGCATGATGCGAATGCAGTGGATTTGTTGTCACGTTGTACATAACTAGGAAAAGATCACACCAGGCGCTGGTACCTTGGCAACCGAATCGTTCCACTTCCGCTCTTCATAGATCAGTATGCAAAGCTTGCACATCACGTTTGAACACCAACACCAGAGAAAAAACAAAAGATCACAAAACCATGTCTTTCTTTTCACAACAAACAAATGAGCTGCATCCTGGTTGGACATTGTGGTTGATATTTCAAACTGTGCCCTATTGGGATTGAACCGTTCAAAGGCCAGAGGGAACTGCGCAGACATCGCCATGGATTCCAATGATTCGAAGTCAAAGCACAGCAGGCGTCGAGTTTTCCGATTGGTTTCCGGGTGTTGTGAAAGTGAAAGCGCGGATTTTTTTGGTGTGAACGGAATCAGATATATCCAATGTCTTCGGAACAACAAAAACATGAAGTTGAGAAACCCGTCATCAAAGACCCATTTGAATCCATTTGACAGTCCTTTATTTTTACACCTTGTTTCAAGAGCACCTCATATAGCCATCGGTCAACAGTGGGATGTTTCGGCCGTTGGGGTCTCAGTGTGTTTATGATTGTTCACGTGTCAGCAGTCTGTGCTTAGTTTTCGAGCTTATTTTCATCTTTCTTGCAACCATCTTGCACCTATATATTTGAACCTTCGATTTTTGTACAGCATGGTCTTGTTTTTTACACCCCGGTATTTCTGTTTGGTGCAGCGCCAATGGGGACTCACCTCTGGCAAAATTGCCCAGGTTTGCCACCTCTGGCAGCTGGTGCTGGGGTGCTAAGTGCTCAGCGACTCCAGGTACATTTGGTACACCTTGCTATCAGATACCACCAGGATCGATGCCACTAGCCCGGGAGTAGTTGAACAGAGTTTGCAGCTGTCCCGCCTGAATCTGTGTGAGCCAAGCCGAGAGCTCGAGGAACCAACAGATGATGTCCCTACCAGCTTTGTTTGTTCGGGGCTGTGCGGGAGCACGTTGTAGAATTTTGAGCAAACCTTGAGTAACTGCTTGGCTGGAAGTGCTCTCAATGCCTGCGTCAGAACCAATTGGGAAGGGAGAAAGGACCTTACCCTTAGTAACTGCTTGGCTGGAAGTGCTGTAAATGCTTGTGTCAGAACCAATTGGGAAAGACAAAAGGACCTCAAACGTTAGTAACTGCCTGCCTGGAAGTGCTCTCAATGCTTGTGTCAAAACCAATTGGGGAGGGAAAAAGGATCTCAAATGTCTGTAACTGCTTTCAATGCTTGTGTCAGAACCAATTGGGAAGGGAAAAAAGAACCTCCAACGTTAGTAACTGCCTGCCTGGAAGTGCTCTCAACGCTTGTGTCAGAAGCAATTGGGAAGGAAAAAAGGACCTCAAACGTTAGTAATTGCGTGCCTGGAAGTGCTGTCGATGCTTGTGTCAGAGCCAATTGGGAAGCGAAAAGGAGCTCAAACGTCAGTAACTGCTTGGCTGGAAGTGCTCTCTTGAATCCATTCCAGAATCATATAGGAGTCGTGAGGCATGTCCACGTGAGCAACGTTCAAAAGTGACCGTAGACCACTTTAGTCTCCGGGGGAACCTGTTCTGACAATGTTGAATTCGAACAATCGCGCAAGCTTTTCACAAGCTCCAAATGAACTGTAGATATAAACACAACTTAAAGGCATAATCCACTCTGAAAGATGCCTCGCACCTGCAGCGCAAGCAAAATCACCTCAAATATCCTCAAATAAGAGAACATCATTTAGACGAAAGCTCGCTTTTGAAAAATGCTTGCGTGCAAGCACTCTGAGGTTAGAACATGCGAGAAAGTGCGGAAAGAGAATAGCACAAGAAATATCAGCACCTTTTCCTGCCCAGGAGGGGTTCACTTGGTTTCCTGCCAGATCCTGATGCGGCAACTGCCCCCAAATCTAATAATTGCATTGCGTGTCAGACCTGTCATAGGAATTCCGTGAAAGTAGTGTACAGCTGGTCGGTCACACATAGCCCTGGTGTTTAGGCAATTCCAAGACTACAAGTGATGGAGAAAAAAGACAATACCAAAAAAACACCTTGTGCAGAAGATGAGATGGC
This sequence comes from Symbiodinium sp. clade C Y103, assembly GCA_003297045.1. Lineage (NCBI taxonomy): Eukaryota > Dinophyceae > Suessiales > Symbiodiniaceae > Cladocopium > Cladocopium sp. clade C. Next base: position 78,976 of record BGPT01000506.1, on the reverse strand, counting down.
ATGCTCTTTCTACACCTTTGCATCCGGTCAAGCACATGTTTTGTTCTGAGAGGAATCTGAAGTTCGGGTTGCAGCTTGTTCCCAGCTTTGAGCTGGAAGCCCCGCAGGATTCGTCTTGATGATGTTAGATCCTGTTAGATGTTTTCAGTCAACACTACAGCGGGAGGCTGGCTGTGGAAAAAATCTGCAGTGGCTGCAGATGTGATTGCTCAAATGTTTCAGCTGCAACAAGTTGCTGATTTCCAACATGGGTGCAGTGCGACGCGCACGACTGGCGACTGAGCACCTGGAAATCAAATTCAATGAATCAGATTGGGAGTTTCAACACTCCAGCAAGATGTTCGGGCTTTGTAAAGGCTATGAGAGAATTTTGAAGCCTGCCATGATTCAAGATGCTGCTGATGATGCCAGCATGGCATAGCATGGCCTCTGCTTCCTTCCGTGCCTGGCAACAAATTGTTGAAACAATACCCCCAGTTATGGCCAGGGAAAAATGACGATGATCCATCAGAATTGGGGGTACCCCATTTTCAGACACCCATGTTGTGCGTAGTTGGCGTGCCATCAGGTGTCAGCTTCGCGGAGTGTCCTTGGCAGCAGTTGCATCGTTTCGCGCAAATTTCACAACGTGATCAACGTGAGATTGCTCTGAAAAACATGGTGTTTGAGTGCGGCAGGTCGGTCCATGATTTGAATCCATCAATACAAAGCTTGTGCGAAGCCATGAGCCTGACTCGCCGGCGCAGACCAGTCGCGTGTCTTGGGTGAACCACCCATTGCAACGCACCGAACCAGGTTTCAAGATAGAGTTTCTCCAACAAGCAGGGCCAACAAAAACACCACAAGTGCAGAAGAATACTATATTGAGAGATTTGTTGCCCTTTCATCAACAACATGTTTTGCTACTGAACACATCCGGTTAGTTGTTGCCCGCTCAATGACCTTGGTGATTCAGCAACCTCGCTAAGGGGTCTGGCTGGCAGCTGGCCCCTTTTGCCAAGTCCCCAAAAAAACAAGCTTTCTGGCTTTCGCTCAATGCAAATCAAGGACGTGACATGCGGCTGGACCTCACTGAGTGGTTTGGNCCTTTTGCCAAGTCCCCAAAAAAACAAGCTTTCTGGCTTTCGCTCAATGCAAATCAAGGACGTGACATGCGGCTGGACCTCACTGAGTGGTTTGGCGGCTGGCCAGCCCCCTCAGCAATGTTCCCAAACCTGGGGCCATGAAAAGTGATCTTTTGAGCCCTAATTTTAACTTGGGTCCGGGTTTGCCACTCGTTCTGCATTTTTTTCAAGATTGTTTTCGGCATTCTGGTCGGCCCTGACAAGACACGAGTACAGTTTCAAAATCGACAGCGTTCGATGCGACAGTCAGCATTGTTTCCGCCAAACATCACGTCATACGCTTTCTTCGGTATCACCCATGCCATGAGCTCAGAGGAGCAGGTGCCTTTTTTGTATGAGCCATGAGCCACTCAAAAATGATTCATCCAGGGCACCATGTTTGTCCCAGTTCAAATCCATGCAAGCGACGGCATCAGGGCACTGCAGAGCTTCACGGAAACAAAAGGCTGAATTAAACAGCATGTGTGCCTTCTGTCCACAACAATACGCTGGAACTTGAATTGTGACACAGTTTTTTGCGCAACGTTTCTTCCACNAAACAAAAGGCTGAATTAAACAGCATGTGTGCCTTCTGTCCACAACAATACGCTGGAACTTGAATTGTGACACAGTTTTTTGCGCAACGTTTCTTCCACCTTTGCTGTCCGATGCTTTGTATGTTGCCGCTAGTGCATTTGGCAACGTTTTTCTTGGCCTTTCTTGACAATTCCCGCTTCGTCTCTTCAATTTGCACCGTTTTTGCAAAGAGCATCGTTTTGGTTTGCAAAAAGTCCTTTGTGGACGAAGGATGTGAATTATACACGTGGATCCATTTGAAGCGTCGAGACCCCAACGCCGCTCCCGGTTTTCAGTCATTCGATTTTTGCTATGAAACCTCGAAGAGAGCACAAGATCTGCCATATTCTGTCAGTGCTCGTGACACCTATGTGTTGCATGCCGTTCCAGGCTAGCAGGTGTGGCGTCTGCAGTGCCTGACAGCAAATTCGATATCATGAATGAAACCATTGCATGTGAAACTGCGTTGATTCATACCAGGAGGAAACTTTTGGAGATGTTCAAGGTAGACAAACTTGTTTGCTATTTGATCAGNCATGAATGAAACCATTGCATGTGAAACTGCGTTGATTCATACCAGGAGGAAACTTTTGGAGATGTTCAAGGTAGACAAACTTGTTTGCTATTTGATCAGCACAATGACGTCTCGAATGAGGTGAAAAGCATTGGCGGAAAGAGGTCGCAGATGCCACGTGTCTGTTCAGACAATCTGAGTGGAATCCCATGAACTATATGGGCTATTTACAACACACGACTCTTCCAGGGCACCATGTTTTGCCAGGTATTTCCCAGCTCAAATCCGAGCAAGTGGGATACCGCTTCAAGTGGACAAAGTGTAAGATGCTCAATTAAGCACCCTGTATAGCATGTGTGCCCTTTGGGCAGAGCAAGACGCTGAAACTACAAGTTCTGACTGCCTCATGCAGGCTCTATTGAGAGACATGACAGTGCTCTAACGCGGCACCATGAGGCTCTGACACAACTACAATTTCAAAAATGCGACCATCAGCATGGTTTCTGTCAATCATCGTGTCACACCCTTTCTTCAGTTTCATCCACGCCGTGAGTTCAGCTTTTGCGCGAAGAGGGCGCAGATGCCACATTTCTTTTGCGGACAATCTGAGTGGAATCCCGTGAACTATATGGGCTATTTACAACACACGACTCTTCCAGGGCACCATGTTTGGCCATGCATTTCCCAGCTCAAATCCGAGCAAGTGGGATACCGCTTCAAGTGGACAAAGTGTAAGATGCTCAATTAAGCACCCTGTATAGCAAGTGTGCCCTTTGCGCAGAGCAAGACGCTGAAACTACAAGTTGTGATTGCCCCATGCCCCCCAGGCTCTATTGAGAAAGATGACCGAACGCGGCATCATGAGGCTTTGACAGTGCCTTTTGCCCAACATTTCTTCGAACTGTGTCGTTTGATGCCGAACAATTTCAAAATCGACAGCATTCAATGCGACAGTCAGCATTGTTTCCGTCAAACGTCACCTCACACGCTTTCTTCCGTATCACCCATGCCATGAGCTCAGAGGAGCAGGTGCCTTTTTTGTATGAGCCATGAGCCACTCCAAAATGATTCATCCAGGGCACCATGTTTGTCCCAGTTCAAATCCATGCAAGCGACGGCATCAGGGCACTGCATAGCTTCACGCAAACAAAAGGCTGAATTAAACAGCATGTGTGCCTTCTGTCCACAACAATACGCTGGAACTTGAATTGTGACACAGTTTTTTGCGCAACGTTTCTTCCACNCATGAATGAAACCATTGCATGTGAAACTGCGTTGATTCATACCAGGAGGAAACTTTTGGAGATGTTCAAGGTAGACAAACTTGTTTGCTATTTGATCAGTCTCGAATGAGGTAAAAAGCATGGGATGCTTCTTGATGACGCATTTCAAAGAAACTTTTGGCTGCCATCACTTAAGACGTGTAGCATCATGTATGATTTTGACTAAACCTGTCAGCTCCGCAGAAGTACAAGAACCATCAAAAACCCTTCCTTCATTGAGGCGCACGTCGTGTTGATTGGTAATTTGCAGCCACAAAAAAGGTCTGTGAGATCGTGTCAGTTGTATAAGTGTTCTGGTAAGCTCTGGGTTGCACGGTTTTCTTGCCCCGGGCTAAGTGGCAAGGGCCCCCCAGTGTCTGACAGCAAATTCGATAGCATGCGCGAAACTATTGCATGTGGAATTCTGCTGGTTCTTACTGGAAGATCTGGAAGCACTGACATGCAGCGGTTTCTACGTTTAAAGATGGCCAGAAAGCTGGGAGCGGAGCAGCCAAGCTGCCCTGTCGCTATCAGCTAGCCAGTGCACGGGCATCCGACAGCATCCGACAGCATCCGACTTTTCTTCGCCCAATGTCTTTTTGCCAAGGTAAAATGGGCCGAATTGAACATTGATGTCAAATTGATGTCAAACATGTAGTGGAAGATTCCAGTGTCGAATTTTGGGGAAAGCATGTCATGAAACCTACTACCAAATGGCCGCACGGCGATGATCTACTGAAGGTAATTTCTGACATGAGCAGCGTCACAAACCCTTCTCTGGAGATTTTGCCCTAGGTTTCCAGTTCCTGTGCTTCAAGTACGCAAAACGTAGTGCGAAAGCCCCAAGTGAAACACTCTTCCTCCCAAATTGCCAAAGTGCTTGCGCAAGGTGACAGTCGAGCAAGGCTTTAAACATATTTAAAGATGCTCAATGGCCGGGTGTACTGTCCAAGATGGTGATTGAAGAAGACCTGGGTAAGGTCTGGCGAAAGGGGAAGGTCTCTCCAATAGACAAGCAGCGCACTGGCAGCAGAATTGTCAAAATTTGGTATAGCTGTCGAAGAAATGTTTCAGAAAAGCAGGGTATGGAGACAACCAGAAATTCAGGGCCAACGAAAACACCACAAGTTTAAAAGAATACTATATTGAGAGATTTGTTGCCATTTCATCAACAACATGTCTTGCTACGCAACACATCAGGTTAGTTGTTGCCCGCTCGATGAACTTGGCGATTCGGCGAGCTCGCTAAGGGGTCTGGCTGGCAGCCGGACGTGACATGCGGCTGGACCTCACTGAGTGGTCTGGCGGCCGGCCAGCCCCCTCAGCAATGTTCCCAAACCTGGGGCCATGAAAAGTGATCTTTTGAGCCCTAATTTTAACTTGGGTTTGCCACTCGTTCTGCATTTTTTTCAATATCGTTTTCCGCATTTTGGTCGGCCCTAAGGAAGACTTTGCTAGTGAGCTCCCAAGCCAGCATTCACACATTCACAAGGCATTTGGATAAGGCGTGACCTGCCACAGTCAGTGGTCCGGACCGGCTGTAGCGCTCAAGCTAAAGATTGCAAAATAGTAAATGAAAGGTCTGACATGCGCATTAGAGGTTGTAGCTCCCAAATGCTGGGAGCACCATGAGAAGCAGACCCTTCACATGCAAGTCGAAGGCTCTAGCTTAAAAACGTACAGCGCACGGAAATGCTTGACACAAATCGAACGCTCCTGAGAATTTGTGCCAGTCTCTGCGACACATTTGCCAGGATTTGCCAAGCACGTGTTTCAACTCCTCGCTTCCGCCAGAGCCAACTTTTCAACTTTTTCCAGGTTGCCGTGTGCTCAAGTGAAGCATGACAGCAGGCCATCCAATTTGGGGGCCATCGCAAGAATGATNAGAGCCAACTTTTCAACTTTTTCCAGGTTGCCGTGTGCTCAAGTGAAGCATGACAGCAGGCCATCCAATTTGGGGGCCATCGCAAGAATGATCATGATCGAAGGAGATTATGAAATCAGCCCCCAAATGGAATTGAAAAGTAGCAGTTTGGTTTGGGCGTTTGCCTTGCAAGGTGAACACCCAGCGTATCAGAGACTTTCCTTTTGATTCTTTGGTGGTTTGGCAATATGCATTCAGCGTTGCCACTCAAACAAGCCTGCCATAGCTGATTCTCCGGACTTCGGCACAAGACTTTGCCGGTGAGCTTCCAAGCTAGCATTCATACATTCACAAGGCTGAGCCAAATGAAGCCTCGATGGGGAAGAGCATGGGCTGCCTTCTTGACGATGGTATTCCGAGGGTTCCGTGTCCAATTTCAGCCACGCATGATGATGCGCAAGACAANTGAAGCCTCGATGGGGAAGAGCATGGGCTGCCTTCTTGACGATGGTATTCCGAGGGTTCCGTGTCCAATTTCAGCCACGCATGATGATGCGCAAGACAAACAAATTCCCCATTTTGGCTAAGCCGGAAAGCTCACCAGAAACACAGAAACCTCCCTTTCATGATGTGTCTTTCATGTTAACTGGCAGCTTGCAGCCGCACACAAGATCTGTGAGATTGCGTCGGTGTTCTTGCAATCTCCGGGTTGTTGTAGGATGCTTCCCCGAGAGTTAGCATGCATGTTAACAGTAGAAGCGCAACAAAGAGAAATCAGCGCTTGATCTCCCCGCAAGAAGAAGTGACATACAGAGCCAACTTTTCAACTTTTTCCAGGTTGCCGTGTGCTCAAGTGAAGCATGACAGCAGGCCATCCAATTTGGGGGCCATCGCAAGAATGATCATGATCAAAGGAGATTATGAAATTAGCCCCCAAATGGAATTGAAAAGTAGCAGTTTGGTTTGGGCGTTTGCCTTGCAAGGTGAACGCCCAGCGTATCAGAGACTTTCCTTTTGATCCTTTATGTTGACTGGCAGTTTGCAGGCACAGGCAAGATCTGTCAGAGATTCTCTGGGATTATGAGAGGCTTCGCCCGCTTCGCCCCATGGTTTTTGATGGGACGGAAAAACGCAGCCTCTTGTGTAAAGATTTTGGTCGGAGGAGGGGCCAAGCAATGTCAAGCATCAATCCAATGCAGTCTGCATGTGTCCAAGGACATCAAGTAGCTTTTCGCACTNTTGTGTAAAGATTTTGGTCGGAGGAGGGGCCAAGCAATGTCAAGCATCAATCCAATGCAGTCTGCATGTGTCCAAGGACATCAAGTAGCTTTTCGCACTTGTTTAGGCCCCCCGTGCACAACAGGGCTTGCGTGTCAATCCAGATGACTTTTGCGAGATCATTTGCGAGCGAGATGGAATTGATTCACAGCCGCCACAAGGCATGCTCTCAACTCTCAACCGTTGCAGAGCCTTTGTGGTGCGTTTGCTTCTTCCCGGGCGCAAGGTTTGAGAAATGTCAAATGGTTCACCTCTGAAGTGAGGATTCGACAAATGGCCTGGAACATGTTTGCATGTTCAAGCTAGCGATCCCAACAGGCTGCTTTTCACAATGCAAATGAGTGGATGATTATTTCTCATCTGGCGCGGGCATTGATGAAGACCCCACACCAGGCAAGATGTCAAACATCCAGTTTGACCAGATGTAGTTGGTGCTGCTGTGCAGTAATTTCTTCCAGCGCAGCTTTGCCCGGCATGACCCCGCGTTTATTGAAGGCAGACACCGCGAAGGCACATGATGCTCCATTCGCTTCTACGCCGACTTGGATACAGAATGAGGCTCCAAGTGTTTCCAAAACTGTCCTGACTACTCCGGTGATTCTGCTGAGATCAGCTAAATTTAGAAAAGTGAGAATGGCTGAGCACGTTCCAAGGTGCCACGTCCGAAATCGAAAGCAAGGTCGCCAGATCAACTGACCAGTGAAAGTGTTTCCAGGCAGCCCAGTGCAGTTTGGGATATTTGGCAGCTCTTGAACGGGGCAAAAGAAATGCGGGTTTTCTTTGGGCCAAGAATTTGGAGAAGGGGGGGTTGGCAAAACTTCAAATTTGGAATGGGGCCAAATGTCAGGTTCTTGTTGGCAATCAGGATTTCCCGCAAGGCAATTCAAGCTTTCCTTTTGAGGCAGAGAATATCGTGTGAAGTTTGAGCGGTGCCAGGTGTCAAGTTCCTGTCGAAACTGGTCCAATTTAGCATTTCCAAGAAGACAACAACTGAATTCGTCATCAGCTACAGATTATTTTTTCAGCTTTCGTTTTCAGCTTGTGTTTGAAGGGACAAGCAGCTTCCAGGCTTGTCCAACCAGGTGTACCAACATGTTTCACATCTTTCTCAACAAGCGCAGGGCACACTGGAACCGTTGGATCAGACCCGAATAAGATTGCTTTTACCAGGCTGTTTATTGAATCTGATTGATTCATTCGTTTTTTATTTGCATTTATGTCGGAGTACATATTAGTCAGTATATTACTCAGATCGTCGATGGGAGTGCAGGGATCACACGAAGTAAAGTACCGACAGCACCCTCAGCCGCATTGCCGGCCTCGATGTTGAAACCTCAGGGAAGAAGAAGGTTCCAGCAGCCAAGGGATCGGAGGACAAAACCAAACCATTGGTTGAAGGTACAACGGGGAAACCATGGTGAAATAGCAGCCATAAGTTGGGATATAACCCCAGTATCTACTATGATTGTATGTCCACAAGAATACTGTAACTGGGACTGGACTTCCAAGTAGGAAATTATGAGACAATCAGTTGTGCATGTGTTCCCTGGTTGAACAACAGCAAAATAGGACCCGGATCTCATCGGATCGCACCGGATCACCCAGGCCCCGGCCCGAGGAGAGATCCGTCCGAAGCCCAGTGATGTCGCCGGGTATTGATGGCCTCCTGTTCCAGATACTGAACCAGCTGCGCGATGCTGCGTGATGCTGCGCGGCTCAGATGCATCCCAAAGCCGCGGAGGATCTTGATATGAGGCCCGTGGCGCTCGTGGGAGGCCCAAGAAATCTGATTTGGAACACCTGTGATCCTCAAACTGAGTGAAACAAGTCAAGCAGATTGACCGTGACCGTCCGTGACCCAGTTGACATGTTGGCCAAGGCCCATTTGACGAAGTTGCACAGCAGGTTTCAAGGCCCTTTGGTCCATGGTGTAGATTGCGGCATTTCATGGCATGTTGATTTCAATCAAGTGAACATGTTTTCTGGATATTTGTGTTCAAATCAACTGGACTTGCAACTTGCACAAGGAATAAAAACGAGGCTCTACTATCAAAGTCAGATCTCCCCAACTTGCGTCCGGCGCCGTGTTTCAGGAAGCGAGTCTATGGTGAGTGAGGACTGCTGGTTTGCTTGAGACAGAGTCATTGAATGCACCCAAGATTTCTGCATATCAAATTCCAATGGTTTTTGGGATGGCAGGTGGCTGCAGTAGATTCTTGAAATTTTGATGTAAAAAAGGTGGAGTTTCATAGGTCGGAAGCTGTGCTAAGCTGTGCTTGGTGAAGAGGAAGGGGATGCGACCTGGCCATATGACAAAGACCGTTCCTACAGCTGAAAACGTCGCTTCCATTGACAATGCAGCATAGAAATGGGTCAAGGCTGACTTCCCAACCGCGGGATTTCGTGATTCCAAGCTGCAAGACCTCAAAGGAAAAATCGCCTTCAGCTCTCCGCTTCGGTTGTGAGGATGGCCGGAAAGCGCAAACCTTTCGAGTGGACAACGGTTTCCTGAAAGCCGACTCCATGGGTCCGAAATGCCCAGATGAAAAACGGGGGAGGTACAGGGTACCACCCAGCCACGTTGGGGAGCAACAGGCAGCTAGGGTCAATGCAAAACACCCGAAGATTTGATACTTTCAATATCTTTCAATAATTTACATCTAAATCTAAATGCTAATTTATGCACAGCAGTTCTTTTCCGTTTTAAGAGGCTGTGAGAAAGACAACTGGCTTTTGGATAGCCACATCCTTCGTTTATCCCGTTCGGGTGTGGCCATGCAGGCCTTGGTTTCCGCCGCAGCAAGGACATGAAGGCGGGGGATTTCTCGAAATTGCATCTTCCACTATTCCACTAGATCACCCACTTCGTGTTCAAAATGCCTCCCGCTTTGTTTCCCACTACATCTCCTCTTTGTCTCCCATTTTGTTTTCGTCTTGGTCTCCCACTTCGTCTCCCAATGCATCTTCCGCTTTGTTTACCAGGTTGTCTCTCGCTTTGTCTCCCAGCATGTTTCTACTTTGTGTATACCATTATCTCTCTCACTTTGTCTCCTGATGCGTTTCGCCTTATGTCTCGCGCTGTGTCTCCCATAGTCTTTGTCGCCCATTTTTTCTCCCACCCAAGTTGCTTCCCAGTTTGCATCCCACTTCATGCACTGCCTCGTCTCCCACCATGTCTCCCACTTTGTCTCTCACTTAGTCTTCCACTTTGTCTCCCACTTTGTGTCCCATTGTGTTTCCCACTGTGTCTCCCACTTTGTTTCCTGCTAATTTTGTCTCCCGCCTTTTTCGGTGGCAAAGGGCTGATGAAATTTCACCATCAAACCATCCATTTTTGTGGTGAAAGCAATCATGTTTGGTGTTAATTCTTGTCTCTATCTTCCATACATTTTGTGTGTGTGTGTACCCGTAATACATGACTTCTCATGCTGGGGAATATGGATACTTTCTAAAACTATAAGATGGAATGGGGTGAATGATTGTCTACCCCAAAATGGTCAGTTTTGACAGGGGAAATGTTAAACCGTTGGATTCAAGGGTATAGCAACCCAAAAAAGATAGATAGAACCATGTTTCCAGCTATAATTCGATGATGCTTCCCCTGTAATTCCAGGTGTCCAACTGTTCCAAAAGGGGTTTGAGCAGAGGGCAACACCAAATCCAATGATTTACCATGATTTGCCCTATTGAAACATCAATTATTGAGGGGTAATATCATATTCAGACATACCCATATGGGTCTGTCTGAAAATAGGGTACCCAAAATGATCATTTTTAATGATAAAATGAAGATAAACCAACCAATTATAGGGTCAATAATTTTGAGCCATACCCATATGGTTGCTATCGTGATTTGTTTGCACCAGGACCTGCTACCCAATGCACTGGCGCCATGGGGTTCACGTGTCATTGGTATGGATGAAGGTGATGGTTGGCTCAGAGTTTGGCAGCCCAGATGGCCCGTGGTGAGGATGGGTCTTCTACAATGGTTGGTCCCAAAAAATCATAGGGACAAATACAAAAAATCTGATGTGAAGTTATAAGAGAATAGACAAGAAATACATATTTTGGACCGTATCAAACAATTGTTTAACTCGTTCAGGTCTAAAAAGATGTAAACACAGAGTTCGGTGTATCCAAACAAGGAACCTACCTCGATTTATGGCTGTAATCGAATAAACGATGGTCAACAATGAGATTTGGGCAATCTCCTATTTACAGACCAAATAAAAGCATTGGTGAAAATGAGTAGTGCAAAAGTGGATGGGTTGAGTACCAAAGATGATCAAGGTTGTGGGTGAAATGATAATCTGGCTTCGGATTTCATGGTTGGGATTGTTCAAGTCATCCTAACCTGCCAGGGGTACCTCTGTATGTTGGATGCTTTCACTGTTTGTGGAAAATCAGTCCACCTGGTTGGGACATGAACACAGGGTGCACAAAAATCTGGTTCATGTCACCATTTTCTGTTTTTTTTTCCTTGTGGTTTAGTTGCTTTCCCCCACTTTAGGGCAATCTTAATGCAAAATGTTGGTTTATGACATATTTTTTTCTCATTGTTCAACTGTTTTTTTTAACATTTTTTAACTTACTGATGCTTAGTAGGGAATGGGGGTTGCTGGGATGATTATGAAAATGGTTATTATAGGTGATTCCTCCATTCCCTACTAAGCACAAGTAAGTTAATGCCCATTTTCCCCACTCAAAATCCCCTTTGTCTTCACAGTTCCAGGTGGGTCCCGGGTTTCTGCCCTTCTTTGTGACGGGCATTCCCGTCATCAGCCCGGAGGCAGCATGCAGCATGGGAGGGTTCCCTAAAATGGAGGTACCCAAAAATGGATGGTTTATAAGGGAAAAACTTAATCAAAAATGGATGATTTAGGGGTACCCCTATTTTAGGAAACCCCTAAGTGGTAGCTACGACCAACTATTGTTTCATGTTGTTTTGATTATGATGAGTATTCCATATTATTCCTGCAATGATGTGAATGTTATGTTCTTTTTCTTAATGTACTGTCAAGACGAAGAGTTTTATGGTGATCTTCTTCCTGAAATTATTGCTGAATGCAATGGGTATGTTCTGTGATGTTATGTCATGTTGTGTTGAGATGTGTTTGCTGGTTGCTATTGATTGGTTTATTTTGTTATGCATCCGTATATGTAGCGTGCAATGTGTGTACTGTATGTAGCGTATGTACTGGAGGGGGTTCCCGCTCGTGTGTGCGTGTGTGTGCGTGTGCGTGTGCGTGTGGGTGTGTGTGTGTGTTTGCGCGCACATGTGCGTACTGTATGTATGTGTGGGTGTGTGTGTGTGTGTGTGTCGTGCATGCATGCCTGGATATGTTTGTGCATGTAATGAAATGCAATACAATGTGATGTGACTGAATGATATGTAGTTTATGCAATGCAATGTAATGTAAGGTGAGGTTACAGTAGGTGAGGTAACCTTATGCAATGCAGTAATGTAGTGTAATGTATTGTACTGTAGTGCGTAGTGCAATGTAATGCAACCTAATGTAACGTAATGTTATGTAATGTGTGCACGTTTTCTTTGGCAGTTGATCCAAATATGTGATCATGTATACATATTCATCCATTTAATCTTTAGTTAGTTAATTGGTTAGTTGGTTAGTTAATTAGTTGGTTAGTTGGTTAGTTAGTTAGTTGGTTGGTTGGTTAGTTAATTAGTTGGTTGATAATTAGTTGGTTTGTTAGTTGGTTGATTGCTTGGTTGGTTCGTTGGTTGGTCGGGTGGGTGGGTAGTTGGTTGGTTGGTTAGTTGGTTATTTATCCATATCTATTCATGTTTTGTAGAACAAACAGTCAGACAGATCGATGCTCGAGCATAGCCAGATGATCATTTTCCAGTTTCATCATGATTTCATCCAGAAACCAATTATTCAATGTGGGGGTTTCCTAAAATGGGGGTACCCCAAAATGGATGGTTTATAATGGAAAATCCCATTAAACATGGATGATTTGGGGGTACCCCCATTTTAGGAAACCTCCATATTTTCCCCAAATCCGGGATTTTTCTGATGTATCGATGTTTCAAGCCAGGCGAAATCAACCATGTCCAGAGCTCAATGATGAACTCACTGAGCTGTGAATTTCTGAGCTGTTGAACAGCGGAAGTGCGTAAGCAACTTAAATGGTCCCAATTATGTTAATGTCCTACTAAACCATATTTCTGGGGGATATTGAATGTTTGGGCATCGGATTAACTCAGAGATGGGTCGGCCTTTCAAAGTGCTCAACCAAAAATCCACTGACAGTGGGCGATCCCCCATTTTGGGAAGCACCTTCTGAAAGATGTGTCCAGTTCCACTCTGCCAAGGGTGAATCTAAGAAGCTTGGGGAAAGAAGAACATTAGCAAGACTCGATGCCACCCAACAACCATCACTTTCACAAAATGGAAGAGGAACCCTTTCCAAAAATGGTTTGGAGGGCATTTCTGATACACCATGTTGACGCACCCTATCAATCACGGTGATTTTCCCATGAAACAACAGGAGTGTCTCCATTTTCCCGCCATGGCACTGATCTGCCAAGGAGCCCATGGAGTTCCCCACGCAGCGATCGACCACCAGAGCCCACAGGCTGGTGAAGTTTCAACTTTGGTGGATCAAAATCTAAATGGCCACAGTGGGTAGTTGAACATCTATATTTACCAGCTATTTTGATGTGAACAGAAGGGTATGATTCTGATCAAATTGGGGAATTTTGTGACGGTGATCCAAAATTGTAAGTGATGTTTCAGGTGCTGGGTTCGATTTGTATGCTTTGATCTGTGTATGTTCAATCCATTTTGGTGATCCAATAATTGTGACTTTGAACATGGTTTTTGGGATTCATAGAGTTGGGGTAAGGATGTTCACTTGGGGACGCAGTTGAGGTTATAACCCCTATAAGCATGGTTATAACTTAATAACCTCCATAAGTTGGGATATAGCCCCTGTAACTGTGTTCATATTATCCACAAAAATGACTGGAACTGCACTTCGAAGTAATGAATATTCACAAGAAAGCCAATATTTCAGAGGAAAACCCTGGGTTTCCTGAAGATGTTCCCTTGAATTGAAGGCTGATCTTGTCACCGGGACACAGGTTGCACAGCTGGGAGAAGCCCGTCCAGTGGCTCAGAAACCCTGATTTCTGTGTTTCCAAAGTGGGATGTCCTACAATTTAACCACTAAAGATATCTAAAGATTGGGATTTAATTGGATATTGATGGCAATGTACTGGAATCATATAAACAACTTGATATGATGTCTGAAAATGCAGTATACCCCTCAAAGCCAGTCTTAGTTGGGAAAATGAGGATTAACCACTGAATGGGTACCGTAGTTTTGGACAAACTCATTTTGAACAACAGCCATAGGGATTTCGCAACAGTAGGACAGTATCAGTAACTAGACTCTCGCAACTAGCCGCTGAACTGAAAGAGATGCTAAGAATGCCCTTTGCTTATTTAGCATAGCTGTGGAAAATTGTCCATTTTTTAGATGATTCATGATGATTTCCGATGATTTGCCTATCAACAATTGTGATTTTCCGTAGCTACGTTAAATAACCAGCGGGTATATCTCACCAGCTGCTTTGAAAACCTCCAGTTTTGGCAGCTAGGCCAATGACACCATTGGCGACCCGCGTGTCAAGCCCCAGTGGTGGATTTGCATCACGGTTCGTTACTGCCGAAGTAAGGAAACTAGTCGAAACTACTCAAAGTGTTTCATGGATTCTATGGTGGCTGTTTGCTGTTGTTTTTTTTTGGGGATTGGGAGCCGCAGGTTCCGCTGGCTCCCCCCTCGCTACCAGGAGCATCAGGTGTGGTGCCACAAAGAGTGCCATGGGGGGGTTCGGCAGATACGGAAGTGCAGCATAGACGGAACTTGTTGGAACCGTTGCGCAGAATTTCAGTGCATTTGGATCTCAGGTTTCTTCGGAAATGGATGGGTCAGGGTGGCCCGGAGTTACAAAACTCAACAGCAGATATGAATTCTGGTCGTCAATTACTGATGTTGTTCATCCAATCTGACGACTCACAAAGTCGCTGTAGGCTTCAGCCGGACCCGGATTGCCCCAGTTCTCTCTACTTGGACAGGTTTGGTGACCCAGTTACCCCCGGTTACCCCTGGTTACCCCAGCCCCAGCTCCTTGGTCCTGGTGGTATACCACTTGATGGCGGCGCAGTGATTTGCAAGGCTCCTGGTTGTTGAATAGTACAGCTAACCAAAGGAAGTTGTTGGGCAGGGGTTGCTGAGGTTGCTGGTGAAAACTTTTCAACAATTGTTCATTCACTTGCAATCCCCTTTTTGAGTGAAAATGTCACATTCCACCCAAAATTCAATGGTGCAATCAATTGCATCACCACTCTCAGCCGCCTCCGAAACAATTTGAGCGGTGTGCAAAAAGTCCAGTTGGTAGATGATCATTAGATTAGACGAACCAAAGTGTCAACCCAATATAAAGGTCTATTCATAGGGAATTCTGAATTCTCACAAATCCCATCCCATCCTGAATCTCAG
Source organism: Symbiodinium sp. clade C Y103 (assembly GCA_003297045.1). Taxonomy (NCBI): domain Eukaryota; class Dinophyceae; order Suessiales; family Symbiodiniaceae; genus Cladocopium; species Cladocopium sp. clade C. Next base: position 63,850 of record BGPT01000506.1, on the reverse strand, counting down.
ACTGCCCCCTTCGACTTCCAAGCCTTGCGCGAATTGGTGCGACGCCCGGGCTGGGACGCAGCCATTGAAGTCTGGCTGAAAATTGGGTACACCAAAATTTAGTATGAAACCATGCGGCTTTAGGGTACCCAATTTTGACCCAGACGATGTTGAAGATGTTGAAGATGTTGATGTTGATGATGATGATGATGATGATGATGGTGGTGGTGGTGGTGATGATTGATGATGATGATGATGATGATGATGATGATGATGATGATGATGATGATGATGATGATGATGATGATGATGATGATGATGATGATACAGGCACCGGCACCACAGTACAAAATATCACAGCGCGTACGACATCAGCTCTTCATGATTGGTGGAAGGGACAGCTGGCAAAACGGACTTATCCATGCTGGATCGGTCGAGGATCATCCTATGGTTGTTGCTGGGTGGGATATATCACCATAGGAAGCTTCCATTGGGCAGGTACGCTTGTTGCGGGAGCTCTGACCTCAGTTATTGCGAAGTTATCGTGAAGGTCCATATCAAGCACCCCTCACCGGGCAATTTCACCAGTTCATCAACAGTTCATCTGTATTCAATGATAATAAACCTAGCATGTCAAAAAAAGATAGAGACCCAAGGTTTGATTTCAGAACACATCAGATGTTCTCCGTTGTTTTTTTTGGTGAACTTGGTGAGCCCAAGGTGTCAGAAGAAGGTCTCAAAGGGCATACGTCCAAGTCCACTTCTCAATGGCGTGGTCCAGTTCTTGGGAGTATTTATACATTGTCTACCGTGATATACCTATTTAAAATCGATTTGAAACAGGATTGCCAGTGTTTGGTAATGGTTGTGGTATGGCCGTCTTTTCAAAATTGCAACATCAAAAGTGTTGGGACCGGCAAACTCTGGGCTCAGAGTGTAGAAGATCTCGAGATCTTTGGAGACAAGGTTCATGCTTAGAAGGTGGGCTGCAGACAATCCCAATCACAACCCATTCCCCAAAAATCTTTACATGAAATTTTGCCAGACATAGATTCAATATGATTCAATATGTTTCAATATGATTCAATATGATTCAATATGTAAACTTCAACACAGACCTACAGACTCTCAGTGTCTTAATCCATTCGCCATGCTCCCTACCTCTGCGGTGGATTCTTTGACCCTTTGGACCACCGTGGCTTTAGCCATCACTTTAAGCACCTCAGTGGGTCTGGCTGTGGCCCGTCTGACGCGTCTGACGCGTGGCCCCGTTCCCGGCTGTGGCAGCCCGTCGGCGTCGAGGGATCCCAAGGCGTCGACGCCGAGCCCGGCGTCGGGACGCTGCTGCCCCATCTGCCTGGAAGGCATCGAGGAAGGCGAAGGCGAATGTCGCTTGCCATGTGGCCACCTCTTCCATGAGGCCTGCTTGAAACGATGGTTTCAGGCCGGATTGGGATTTTGTATTATTGTAATGTGGGTAAAACAATAATAAACCATCCCCCAAATCAGCATAAATAGGTGGTATATACCATTCCCAAATGGGTGGTTTATGGCATTGTTTTACCCGCATTATATTGCTTTGGATGAGGTTGTGACAGTTGGGGATGGAGATCAGGAGATGGTGACCTCACCATCGGTCCTCATGCCCAAATGATAGAAATTCGGATCGCAAGAGGTGTCTCGACATTGTACATTGGGATTTGTGATATGTGTCGGTATACCCAGTAGCGCTACCACTCACAATACCATCCTATATCCTATTGCCACTGAAATGTCAAGACCCACATTTCAGTGCTATTGATGTCCTTTTCTCACAAGTTAATGTATTAATTTGTCACAACCATTCTGTACAACAAATATAAGATATGTTTGACGTTTCTTTGAATTCCATTTATATACATATCATATATGTATATTATATATTATATATTAAAACTATATTACATATATATATATGTATATTGTATACATTGCAACTATCACTACCATATCATTTCGCCGTATCAATCCAGATCACCCCAGATCATCGCCCAGGTGTCTTCCGTGTGTCCCTACCGTTGCGACGAGGACCGCGAGGACGAAGATCGCAGCGACGCCAGCTGTTTCGCTCTGAGTGCTGAGCGCTGCCGCGCCGCCCGAGCGGCGTATCGCAGATGCCTGGGCTGGTAGAAAGAAAACGTGGAAAACAAAGTGGAAAAGCATGGTGACAAATCATGGTAACTATTCACAAGTATCATACTGTAATATAACATTCTATCGTAAATCGCAACTATCATCACAATATATGATCATATGTGTTGATTCATGATGCTTCAATGAATGATACAATAAGTATTCAAGGATGATCGAAAAAAGGGCTGTTCTTCGAACGGCGACACCCTGAAGTTGCAACACTGGTGGTGATCTTTACCAAGTGAGTCACATTGCAAGTTGGGAATTCAGTACATGTTTGGATGGTTTGAAGATGTCATCAAAAGGGGTGTCCAGGTCAAAAAACACCCATCAACGGGTGGGTCAGTGGGCTAAAATGGCTTTGTGATTCAGGATAGTTGATCTATTAAAGGGCTGCCGCCCCCTTGCCGCCGACCCCGGAAAATGGAGCAGAGGGGAACGGTATCTTTGTGTTATCAATGTTGGAGTTTAGGGTTTTTGTTNTTTTGTTAAACAAGCCACCTAGAAAATCCTTGTTGAAGCCGGTCTGGTGCCTAACGCCTGTCTGGTGGAGCCTTGGGGGGCGCATCCGAAACAGCAAAAGGCCATGGCACGCTGCTCCCAGCAGAGCCTCCGAAGCCCACGGGCCAGTGCCTAACGTCACCTTCTGATCCACCTAGAATATCCTTGTTGACGCCGGTCTGGTGCCTAAAGCCTGTCTGGTGGACCCTTGGGGGGCGCATCCGAAACAGCAAAACGCCATGGCACGCTGCTTCCAGCGGAGCCTCCGAACGCCACGGGCCAGTGCCTAACCTCACCTTCTGATCCACCTAGAAAATCCTTGTTGAAGCCTGTCTGATGCCTAAGGCCTGTCTGGTGGACCCTTGGAAGGCGACTTCTGATCCACCTAGAAATCCTTGTTGAAGCCTGTCTGATGCCTAAGGCCTGTCTGGTGGACCCTTGGAAGGCGACTTCTGATCCACCTAGAAATCCTTGTTGAAGCCTGTCTGATGCCTAAGGCCTGTCTGGTGGACCCTTGGAAGGCGACTTCTGATCCACCTAGAAAATCCTTGTTGACGCCGGTCTGGTGCCTAAAGCCTGTCTGGTGGACCCTTGGGGGGCGCATCCGAAACAGCAAAACGCCATGGCACGCTGCTCCCAGCGGAGCCTCCGAAGGCTACGGGCCA
>BGPT01000506.1:53256-60276 GCA_003297045.1 Symbiodinium sp. clade C Y103 | reverse complement strand
AATCCTTGTTGAAGCCTGTCTGGTGCCTAAAGCCTGTCTGGTGGACCCTTGGAGGGCGCATCCACGGGCCAGTGCCTAACGTCACCTTCTAATCCACCTAGAAAATCTTTGTTCAAGCCCGTCTGGTGCCTAACGCCTGGCTGGTGGACCCTTGCAGGGCGCATCCGAAACAGCAAAACGCCATGGCACGCTGCTCCCAGCTCCTTGTTGAAGCCTGTCTGGTGCCTAAAGCCTGTCTGGTGGATGCTTGGGGGGCGCATCCGAAACAGCAAAACGCCATGGCACGCTGCTCCCAGCGGAGCCTCCGAAGCCTACGCGCCACTGCCTAACGTCACCTTCTGATCCACCTAGAAAATCCTTGTTGAAGCCTGTCNCGCCATGGCACGCTGCTCCCAGCGGAGCCTCCGAAGCCTACGCGCCACTGCCTAACGTCACCTTCTGATCCACCTAGAAAATCCTTGTTGAAGCCTGTCTGGTGCCTAAAGCCTGTCTGGTGGACCCTTGGNCCTTCTGATCCACCTAGAAAATCCTTGTTGAAGCCTGTCTGGTGCCTAAAGCCTGTCTGGTGGACCCTTGGGGGGCGCATCCGAAACAGCAAAACGCCAAGGCACGCTGCTCCCAGAGCCTTGGGAGGCGCATCCGAAACAGCAAAACGCCATGGCACGCAGCCTACGGGCCACTGCCTAACGTCACCTTCTGATCCACCTAGAAAATCCTTGTTGAAGCCTGTCTGGTACCTAAAGCCTGTCTGGTGGACCCTTGGAAGGCGCATCCGAAACAGCAAAACGCCATGGCGCTGCTCCCAGCAGAGCCTCCGAAGCCTACGGGCCAGTGCCTAACGTCACCTTCTGATCCACCTAGAAAATCCTTGTTGAAGCCGGTCTGGTGCCTAAAGCCTGTCTGGTGGAGCCTTGGGGGGCNACGTCACCTTCTGATCCACCTAGAAAATCCTTGTTGAAGCCGGTCTGGTGCCTAAAGCCTGTCTGGTGGAGCCTTGGGGGGCGCATCCGAAACAGCAAAACGCCATGGCACGCTGCTCCCAGCTACGGGCCACTGCCTAACGTCACCTTCTGATCCACCTAGAAAATCCTTGTTGAAGCCTGTCTGGTACCTAAAGCCTGTCTGGTGGACCCTTGGGGGGCGCATCCGAAACAGCAAAACGCTATGGCGCTGCTCCCAGCGGAGCCTCCAAAGCCTACGGGCCACTGCCTAACGTCACCTTCTGATCCACCTAGAAATCCTTGTTGAAGCCTGTCTGATGCCTAAGGCCTGTCTGGTGGACCCTTGGAAGGCGACTTCTGATCCACCTAGAAAATCCNNTGCCTAAAGCCTGTCTGGTGGACCCTTGGGGGGCGCATCCGAAACAGCAAAACGCCATGGCACGCTGCTCCCAGCGGAGCCTCCGAAGGCTACGGGCCACTGCCTAACGTCACCTTAACTGATCCACCTAGAAAATCCTTGTTGAAGCCTGTCTGGTGCCTAAAGCCTGTCTGGTGGAGCCTTGGGGGGCGCATCCGACACAGCAAAACGCCATGGCACGCTGCTCCCAGCAGAGCCTCCGAAGCCCAAGGGCCAGTGCCTAACGTCACCTTCTGATCCACCTAGAAAATCCTTGTTGAAGCCGGTCTGGTGCCTAAAGCCTGTCTGGTGGAGCCTTGGGGCGTGCATCCGAAACAGCAAAGCGCCATGGCACGCTGCTCCCAGCGGAGCCTCCGAAGCCTACGGGCCACTGCCTAACGTCACTTCTGATCCACCTAGAAAATCTTGTTGAAGCCTGTCTGGTGCCTAAATGCCTGGACCCTTGAAGGGCGCATCCACGGGCCAGTGCCTAACGTCACCTTCTGATCCACCTAGAAAATCCTTGTTGAAGCCTGTCTGGTGCCTAACGCCTGGCTGGTCGACCCTTGGGGGGCGCATCCAAAACAGCAAAACGCCATGGCACGCTGCTCCAGCAGAGCCTCCGAAGCCCACGGGCCAGTGCCTCACGTCACCTTCTGATCCACCTAGAAAATCCTTGTTTAAGCGTGTCTGGTCACGGGCCAGTGCCTAACGTCACCTTCTGATCCACCTAGAAAATCCTTGTTGAAGCCTGTGTGGTGCCTAAAGCCTGTCTGGTGGACCCTTGGGGGGCGCATCTGAAACAGCAAAACGCCATGGCACGCTGCTTTCAGCGGAGCCTCCGAAGGCCACGGGCCAGTGCCTAACGTCACCTTCTGATCCACCTAGAATATCCTTGTTGAAGCCTGCCTGCTGCCTAAAGCCTGTCTGGTGGACCCTTGGAAGGCGCATCCGAAACAGCAAAACGCCATGGCACGCTGCTTCCAGCGGAGCCTCCGAAGGCCACGGGCCAGTGCCTAACGTCACCTTCTGATCCACCTAGAAAATCCTTGTTGAAGCCTGTCTGGTGCCTAAAGCCTGTCTGGTGGACCCTTGGGGGGCGCATCCGAAACNCCACCTAGAAAATCCTTGTTGAAGCCATGGCACGCTGCTGGACCCGTGGGCGGGCATGCGACCACACTTTTTCTCGGACGCGCTCCCCCAGCTGGCTGGCTGGGGTCGGCGGATATACAGTAGATAGCTGTAGATAGCATATTCATTGATCAAGGTGTTGACCCACTTTTGACCCACTTTTGACCCACTCCCGAAGATGTTGAATTCACGTAACAAAATTGCCTCATCCTGAAGCGAATAAAATTGTGCTTCTAGAAAATGCTGGCAGTGTCCAATTTGAGCTGTTTGGTGGAAGCAAAATCACTTTCAGGATGGATCTGTAGGTAGATTATGTCTGACTCTTCCGTCAGCGTTATCGGCGCTGTGTCCAATGTGTGTTTTGGCGATGGAGTTTCAACAGGCCCTCAGAAAGTCAGAAAGCCGAGCAGAAAAGTTGCAGCCATAATCTTGAAGTAACTTCGTCATTTTTGCAGTTGTCATCGCCAATTGGGTGACTTCACAAGGGAGTTCACCCGGCCTTGCACGTGAATCCTGAGATTGGGGGTGGGCGTTGTTGAATCCAGAGTCTGAATAGAAGTCTAGAACGAAAAAGACGACAAAAAAAAAACTCACTACATTTACCCCCAGTTGCCAGAAGAGAACTTTGACTCCTGTCTCCCCGCGATTTGAAAGGGAGACCCTTGGCGACAGGCGCCGTTGGAGGTGGTGATGTTCCCAGTCAAAAACTGCAGCGCTGCGCGGGGGGGCGGGTGAAAATCTCAAACCCATGCTGTGCTTCCCTGCTCTCAAGGTTTAATGGATGTGTATTTCTTTGGAAACTGGATATCCCAGAAATATCCCACAAATATCGCATAAGTCAGCATTTCCAGACTGTAAATATGTCCAGGTGAGGAACTGGTGATGGTGGAGCGGCTTAAAAGGCGGCCATGCTGGAAACGTGGGGGTTTATGACCCAATCCCCAACTGATCCAGTTTGGGGGAGAGATCCATAATTTCGGGACATCACCATGCTGACATGTGTGACACAGATACCCTGCATTTGGCTATTCCAACAAGTTACTTCACTTTGAAGATCAGGGGGCACATCTGCTGGACAAGTTTCGAGCAGGTTGAATTTCTATATCAACCTTCTATCTATGTGCCATCAAAAAATCATTCAGACTTGTTGGGTATGCCACCTGGACCCATACCCAAGCAGTGCCCACAACGACTTGGTTGATGGCTATATTGGGTTCTACTGTATTCACTGCGGATTATGAAAGGTCCACCCTGGGAACCCCCACCAATAAGAAGGGTTGATCCAATTTGTATCACTACTGTGTTTATTTCCATTTGAACCATCATTAATGAGTACTCCCATCTAACTGATCATGTGTTATCGGTGTTACCTGACAGATGGATTAGTCATTTGACCAGTAAACCATGACTAACTAATAATGATTGCTAACTAACACATAACATTACCAACCAATAAGTGAACTCAATACTTCCATCCCCATAATATTCAAAAAAGCCAGACGAAACCATGCTTCAGTAGGGGACAAAAACACATATTCTGAACCATAGTATGGGGGTCTCACTAATATAAATAGGGGAAGGGAAGTACATTATATTTGCTATTACTAACAACTATGTCACTATTCTGGTTACTATGACAGGTACTGGCACTGGTTACCTGGTTACTTGGTTAACCAAAATATAGTACCGATAATACGCAGAAAAGGTTCCAATTATGAAGAATGCTACCAAATTACAGTACCATAATAATTGGTTAACTAATAGGTTCCTATTTTTTGTCAATTGTGTAGGAGTATTAGTATTGCTTTCATCATTGTTACTTGTCACTTTTGATATTATTATCAATATCATTACTATTATTACTATTACTGTTATTAATAGGTTGCTGGCAACTTGGTTAACCATAATATATTCTGAATAATGCTAGCATATTGTAGTACCATAATAATTGGTGTACCAATAGGTTCCTTTATTAATGGTTATTATTCCCAATTAACCAGCTATTGTCCACTAGTGATACCCGCCTTCGAGAGGTCCCTGATGGATGACCTGGCAGCACGTCCGCGCAGCGGAGCTTGGTACAGCTGGCTGCTTTGGTCATGGGATGGTCATCGTCCAGTCATAGTACATTATGACAGATACATTGATACATATGTATTATGTACATTATACATTTTGCATGCCCAATGAAGGTGATTCCCATTATTGATGACCATGGCACATCTTCCATGGCTAGGCACTACCTGCTGCAAGAGCTGGTTTTAACCCAAGATGCCATCGAAGGCGTGCCCCAGAACCTGGGGGTGTCCTTTGGGATCCCTGGAGTGACTGGTTAACTTCGGTAATCCAACATGGGTGGCTGGATGATTTTTTTTCCATAAATGGGATATGTTCATTGCCATGCTTGATGACCGGAGGTTATTTGTTTTTTGAATCCAGTATGATTCGATGCTTTTGATGATGTTTTTTTTAATCCAATCATTTTTTGTGATGTTTTGATCCTGCTTGGTTTGTGTGCTGTCTTTAAGGACTTGCCTGCCCAGGCAAGTATCCTGCGCCGTTGGGAGCTCTGCAATTGTGAACGGACCATTTGGAGGTTTCCAATCCATAGGGGTACCCCCAGTTATCATCCATTTATAGATGGATTTTCCCATGATAAACCATCTATTTGGGTACCCCCAGCCATTAGGAAACCTCCATTTGCGGTTTGGATCTGGAAAATCCATGAGCTGAAACCTCCAAAAGCCAGGAATGATTTGGGCACTGACCACACCATGACACCATGACACGATGACCCAGGCAGCTGGCATCCTGCCCAGGTCTTTACCAATGGAACACCAAGCTTCACCCCAGGCGAAAGTTCAGGGTGCAAGATTAGGAATGCTGCGGAAGGGATCATGCAATACCAAAATGAATAAATCACACATGTATCCTAAACTATTGAGTTTCGACAGTTGAATTGGGAATTTCGGACTTTGTACAGCTACTCTTTGGTCCTGTGTTGGAATGAACGCACAGCATTGAGACCATCACCTTTTTTTTGCAAATGTCACAGTTTCGGTCTTTTTCAACATTGGTCATGTAACATTTCATCATGTCCATGAGATTTGTCACAAGGGTTAAACGATTTCTTCAACCACCGCGGCGGATTTTCTTTCACCGGTGACTCTAGTGCCATTTGTTGCTGATAAATCTGTCCATTGATGTTCATCAAATCTGTCACGTTTGAGCAGGTAGGTTGACGAATAGAATGTAAGACGGCACCGCAAACGTCATGCTTCTCCCGGTGAGTTGATCGGTGACAAGAACTGGTGGAGAAAATGGACGAATAAGTTGTGTTTGAGAATAGAATACGCTTAAAAGCACTCGTTCATCATCATTTTCCCCATTCAGATGCCACAAACTAGCGGTTATATCCCAATTTTCAGATAAACCCAACTGGTTTTGTCGAAACACCAGGCGTCATGGCTGCCTTTAGCCTCACCCGCGACACCCGGGACCGCTGGATGATATCCCTGGTTGCTTCACAGTTCACAATGGCGAATTGATGGAAACGATAGGAAACGATCTAAACGATCTATTTTCTAATGGAAAGATAAACCATCAATATCCAATGAAGACTCACAGAGACCATGAGATGATCAGATAACGGGACGGATTGTGGGAAAAACGTTCAGCAGTGATTGGTAGATTCACCAGGAGCCTCGATTTGGGCTTTCCCTTTGGAGGTGCAAAATCCTGCGCAGCGGCTGCAGTGTACTCCTGGTTGATGATGATATGGGGTTGTACTATCACATACTATCCAATACCTTGGGGATTCTCATAATCCAATATGGGAATCCCTATCATGTGTGTGTGTTTTTCGATGTTTCAGGCCTTGGAGAGATGAAATTCAACGACTTCAGTGACTTCGCAGCAACGAAAAGTGGTCAGCTGTGGATCTGTTTTTCACCGGCCGCGACCGGAGGTGATGATGCCGCAAGCCCAGATGGTACGCAATGCATCTGGTGAAGGAACCATTTTTTAGAGAAGGATGTTGCAACTCAAATTCACATAAAACATCATAAAACTCAGATTGAAACATCATTAAACTCAGATTGGCAGTCTGGTGAAATTCTAAGCTTGGATTCATTGCCAATCGGAGTTTGCCAAAGGGCCCAGCAGAATTTCTGAGGAGAAGACCCCGCAGCCCCGGGAAAGCCAAGACGTTGGGGGCCACAGTTGCGAATGGACCCAGCAGTCGTCAACATACCCCAAGTTGGTTCAGTTGCACGACCATTCGCACCAGATCACCATAACTTGGTGGAAAATGGCATCTCAACTTCGCCAGATTACAATAAACCTTGAATAAACCCGGTGAAGTTTCCAGGTGGTCTGGGTCATTTGCACTTGAGGACCTTGCTGGGTCGCTGGTGGGTGGTATCTTGACCGAAGCCCTGAGGCGGAACCCGGCAGCTCCATGGTGAGAATTACCATGTGGGTATGGCTCAAAATTATTAAGCCTATAATTGGTTGGTTTATGTTAATCTCCCATTAAAAATGACCATTTTT
>BGPT01000506.1:30756-48256 GCA_003297045.1 Symbiodinium sp. clade C Y103 | reverse complement strand
TTGACCACACACAACTTGACCACACACAACTTGCTCACACATGGACCTCACACATGGACCTTCACTTCGACCTTCACTTTGTGTGGCAGGCGTAGCACTTACGGCACTCAGCTGGCTCTGGACACGCGCTTGGGTCCCGTTGACGCCGCGTCACTTTGTGTGGCAGGCGTGGCATTTGGAGACATCGACCTCCACTTTGTGTAGCAGGCGTGGCACTTGGTGACATGTACCTCCACTTTGTGTGGCAGGCGTGGCGCTTGGTGACATGGACCTTCACTTTGTGTGGCAGGCGTGGCTCTTATGGCACTCAGCTGGCTCCTGTGACGTGCTTGGGTCCCGTTGACGCCGCGTCACTTTGTGGGGCAGGCGTGGAGGCATCGACCTCCACTTTGTGTGGCAGGCGTGGCACTTGGTGACATGGACCTTNCGTTGACGCCGCGTCACTTTGTGGGGCAGGCGTGGAGGCATCGACCTCCACTTTGTGTGGCAGGCGTGGCACTTGGTGACATGGACCTTCACTTTGTGTGGCAGGCGTGGCACTTATGACACTCAGCTGGCTCCTGTGACGCGCTTGGGTCCCGTTGACGCCACATCACTTTGTGCGGCAGACGTGGCCTTTAGAGACATCGACCTCCAGTTTGTGTGGCAGGCGCGGCACTTGGTGACATGGACCTTCACTTTGTGTGGCAGGCGTGGCACTTATGGCACTCAGCTGGCTCCTGTGACGCGCTTGGGTCCCGTTGACGCCGCGTNTGACATGGACCTTCACTTTGTGTGGCAGGCGTGGCACTTATGGCACTCAGCTGGCTCCTGTGACGCGCTTGGGTCCCGTTGACGCCGCGTCACTTTGTGAGGCAGGCGTGGAGGCATCGACCTCCACTTTGTGTGGCAGGCGTGACACTCAGCTGGCTCCTGCGACGCGCTTGGGTCCCGTTGACGCCGCGTCACTTTGTGGGGCAGGCGTGGAGGCATCGACCTCCACTTTGTGTGGCAGGCGTGGCACTTGGTGACATGGACCTTNCGTTGACGCCGCGTCACTTTGTGGGGCAGGCGTGGAGGCATCGACCTCCACTTTGTGTGGCAGGCGTGGCACTTGGTGACATGGACCTTCACTTTGTGTTGCAGGTTTGGCACTTGCTGCCATCGACCTCCATTTTGTGTGGCAGGCGTGGCACTCACAGCACCGTGCTGGCCCTGTCGGCGCCACAACTCTTCCACACGCAACCCTCTTACAGACAACTCCTGTACACACAACTCCTTCACACACAACTCTTTCACACACGACTCTTTCATACACAACACTTTCACACACACACACACACACTTCCTTCACATACACACAGACTGGAACACACAAACTTGAACACACAGCAATTTCACAAACAGCACCTTTACACACAACATTCTCACAGACAAATTTTGCACACAACTCCTTCACACACAGCATTGTCACACACACACACGCACACACACACACAACTCTTTTACGCACAACACTTTGACACAAAACTCTGTTGCCCACATCTCTTCCACACACAACCTTTCACACACAACTTTGTCACTTATACCATCACTCTTTCACACAGAACCACAGAACATTGTTTACACACACAACTCTTTCACACAATCTGTCTTCCACCATTTCCTTTCTCCTTCCTGCCTTCCCCCCTCCACTCTTCACATCTCTTTTGGTAGTGACTGGAAGAAGTTGACATGTGGGGTTATCCGGTCCTTTAATTTTTATTCGCCTCGGTAGCGCTAGCTGCTGGTTTCCTGGTCGCTCTCGGAACCAGGATACATGCAACATTCCCCATGCCACAACGCTTAGCAGAGCTGAGAACAGGAGCAGCGGCAGAAGTTCGCAACTTGAACGCACAGGACTCTTGTTCTCAATCCAAGAATCAGTTTCAAAAGTAAGAAACCTACTGCTGCCTGGTCATTGAGCCTTTTGTGCCCCAGCCGTTGCCACATTTTCCATATTCCTGGTCCTGTGAAGGGCATTAATCATCACACTGGCCATGTTTTGGCAGTGTTCCCCACCTGGGCTGTAAACAGATGTGGCAGGGATGCCACCACGCGCTTGGGTCCGCGAGATGGTCTAATCCTCCAGCGCAAAGGAGATCAAAAACTTGGCCAGAAACTTGGTGCTTAGGCAGCGTGCCACGTATAAGGCGCAAGATCAGCGCGCAATGCGACACAATTTTTGATTGCCGTGTTTTCTGATGTCGCCGATTGTAAGGCCAAGCAATATCCTTCGCTGGCAGGCAGGTTTCGCGCATTTGGACTTGCAGAGTAGGGTACTGGTAAGGGATTTCGATGGGAAGTGCCGTGTTTTTCCGCTGCTGGTAGAAGGCGAGCTGGCCAATGAGCTCAAGCGAGTTTAGTGCGGGCCCTTGCCGGCCCATTGGTCCCAGACGTCCTGTTTTTCCCCGATCGTCTGGGTTGGGGTTTTTGGTTGAGTTTTTGACTCTTCGGTTGGGGCAGTTGTTGGGGAAGCTGACGCTTGTTGACTCGATTGCTCTTTCACCCAAAGACCGGAGCTTGCATTCTTGAAGCAATTTGTGGCTCAAAGCACCCCCTGTTACCATAGCCGGCCGGGCAATGCTTTCAGAGGCGAGTGCGGGTGGGTGTTAGAGCCTTGCCGCGCACATCTTTGCTTTCAGCCCTTTGCCATTCACTGGATGGATGTTTTGGAGAGCAGAACCCCACAACGCCTAAGAGAGAGTTTTTGTTGGTCTAAAACCTAGAGAACAATCTTGGCGTTTTGCATGTTGTTCCTTTGCTTCCCTGGCTGTATTCAACTGTGCGAACAGTCCGCAAAACAAGGGAGCTATGGCTACAAGCAGTACGATGGCATCACCAGATTCCCCAAGGGTATGGTTTGTGGTTTCTGTTATGTTATTGCTAGTGAACATAAGCCATTCCAATGTGAAATTGTTCTCAGTGAAGTTGTCAGAGTCGTGGTTTCAGCAGCGTTTTCCAGGAACAGCAATTTGAGTTGGCTTTGAAGGCTCGCGGGGCTTCAGTGGGAGAAAGGAGAGTCAGATTCTGAGATTAGAAGTTCAACGCCTTGTGCAACAGTCGGGGATCTTGAGCGAACCGAAGAATTGTTGTCGCCGCTTTCTGGTTGATCGCATCACTCTTGGTTTGAGTACATAGGAGACAGAGGACATGAGCTACGCGCACATGACTGCCATACCCAGAATGTTTGAGTGCCAGTGCAAACAAAATGTAGTCTTGACACCTGCACTTTGACCACATGTTCCTTCTTCATTTGAGCTCTGCTACAGGAGTCGCTTTGGTTTTTGGGCCTTTCACACCTTTCAAAGGCTTTGATCGGGCTTTCCTTCAGGGAGGGTGCTGCAACCGTGCCCCGCAAAGGGTTCTTTGATGTTTTTTGCTTCCAGCCCTTTGCCATTCACTGGATGGACGTTTTGGGATGCGGAACCCCTGAATGCCTCAGAAAGAGTTTTTTGTTCGTTTAAAAAATTTTCAAGAGAATCCAAAATAAAGCGCTGTTTTTGATGTTTTTTGGTTCTAGCCCTTCATGTTAGTAGTCAATGTCAACATTGGCGGTGGTGAAACTCGATGCTTTTGGCGCATCCTTTGGTTTGTCAGCTTGTACTTCTGGCAAAGAGTGTTGGCTCCCGCCGCTGGGGGCACATTCTAATAGGAACTGCCACTTTTATCCAAGTTTGGCGTTTTGCATGTTCCTTTGCTTCCCCGGCTGTATTCAACTGTGCGAACAGGCTGCAAAACAAGGGAACTATGGCTACAAGCAGTACGATGGCATCACCAGATTCCCCAAGGGTATGGTTTGTGGCTTCTGTTATGTTATTGCTAGTGAACATAAGCCATTCCAATGTGAAATTGTTCTCAGTGAAGTTGCCTGAGTTGTGGGTTCAGCAGGGTTTTGCAGGAGCAGCAATTTGAGTTGGCTTTGGATGCTCCCCGGGCTTCAGTGGTAGAAAGGAGAGTCAGATTCTGAGATTAGAAGTTCAACGCCTTGTGCAACAGTCGGGGATCTTGAGCGAACCGAAGAATTGTTGTCGCCGCTTTCTGGTTGATCGCACCTCACATTGCAACACTGGAGCTGGTTTGTTGCACCGGATTCATTTTTTCAAGAAATGCACCATACTAGGGCACAACAGCTTCATGCTCTGAAAGCAAATGTGTTTTCTTTCCGTTTCAGCCTTGCTGCAGGCGTCGCTCGAGGTGGGTTTTGGATCTTGTTTCACTGAGGGACAATTGCTATCCTGAGCAGCTTCCTTTCGTGAGCAATGCCGACATTGTTGGATATTCAAGTTGTATATGTCATGTGATCATCGAGGAGTACCTCCTTTGCATCCTTCCGTGCTTCTTCGCGTGCAAACAATCTTGCAATTGTTTTTTGGTCGAAATCATGCGCCGTCGCCAGCATGGAACTTCGGGTCCCAGGGGTCAGCGCTTTGGCAAGTTATCATTCAGCACCTGCGTCGCTCCGAGACGCCAGGGCGCTTTAGAGGTTGCCAATTTCCGGCTTTCTTTGGCAGGCGCCTGTCTGAACGTCGGGTGGTGGTCAGATATGAGAGCGGGCGCCGCGAGGTTTGGTACAACGGGCCGGGCCAACGGCTTCAGCGAGATGATGTTGCCCGGGCCTTTCCAGATACAAGCTTTGACGATGCACTGGGTATGGTGCGTCAGCACGGAAATCACTTCGTTGCGCGGCAAATATCTAGTTTCCGCGACGCGAGCGAAGGCGACGGCGATATCTTGCTGACTGAGATCTTTGCTTTGGATTGTACTTTTTTTGGCTTCGAAGTTTCTCTCAGGATGTGCTTCCGTAGCCTAATCCTAATCCCTTACGCGCAGGGATGAGACGTTGTACTTAGACAGACTTCGGAAATTCATTAGGCGCCCTGAGGCTTGCTTGGTCGATGGAACGTGCGCCTTAGGTTTCCGGATGTGCTGCAAGGGAAGTTGTATATACAGAAGAGTGCGTAGCCAAGAGTGAACGTCCATGAACAGGAAGCTTTCAATTATGGCGTCGGGCCGCGTGCGTGTGCAAGGCATTTTTTTTTTTAGACGGTGCTTTGGCGTATGTCGATGCAGCGCATAAAGAGCTCTTTTTGTGCATGTGCCGGCACAGTGCATGCTCCTGAAAAGGGGCCTTGCTCAAGGCACAGGCAAAGCTCTGGTATGAAGCTAGCCGCTAGACATGCTTGTACAGCCAACTGCATTTGGATGAACAATTGATAGGTCTCAGATCGAAACACGGCATCACGGTGTTTCTCTTGCACGTCTAAGTTGCATTTATTTGGCAAATCGGGGGGAAAAAGCTATCCAGCCTGTAGCAGCCAATGGCAAGCAGAGTCAGCGGTTTTGGTTGTGCCGGATGCATACACAGAACTCTTTTATTTGCTTTTGTACCTGTTACATGCATAGAACTTTTTCTTTGCGTTTAGAGCTGTTACTTTTACAAGTGTCGTTGCTTTCGTTGCTTTTCCCCAAACAGCGTTTCCGCACTGAGGGGTTCTTACGATAATGGCAAAGGCTCGGTGTAGTCAAGGTGGATGGGCCTTTGTCCTGTAAATTGTCGCATAAATTGAGGTGTTGCCAAGCCGTTTTTTTTTTTGATCTTGTATTGGGACATCATAGATCTCAAATGCAGAGTTCTTACCAAGAGGTCTCTTGCATAGATCTTCCCAAGAGAGTTTCTAGAGAGATCTCATAGCGAGGGCGTGCCAAGAGAGCTTTTAGCTCTTGTGATGAGACCTTGCCAGGACTCTTCTTTTGGAGAGCTTGTACAGAGACNGACGCATAGAGATATGTTGCAGACATCTTGCCAAGAGGTATCTTACAGAGATCTTTCCAAGAGAGCTGTTTGGAGAGTTTCTATACACATCTCATAAAAGATCTTGCCAAAAGACTCCCAAAAGATACCTTATACTTATACAGAAGTTTTGCTAGGACATCATTATTGTCTTCGCAACTTCATCTTCCTCATTCTCAGCCTCATCGTCCTCAACATCACCATTCTCAACATCACCATCTTCCCTCTCATTATCCACAACGTAAATCTCATGTACCTCATCATCCTCAACATCATGATCCTCAACTGTATCATCTTCATCGTAATAGTCATCATCATCATCATCATCATCAGCATCATCATCATCATCGTCTTCACTCTCAACATTATCATACATTGTCATACATTATCATATATTACCCTCACATGTCCGGTACTGTTTGAGGCCTCTTCCAACCGAGTGTTGTATGTAGATGTTTTTTCTNATTATCATACATTGTCATACATTATCATATATTACCCTCACATGTCCGGTACTGTTTGAGGCCTCTTCCAACCGAGTGTTGTATGTAGATGTTTTTTCTATTGGTCGATCGAAGTAGTAAGTGGTCGAGCNTATTGCTCATCCTTTTGATCCGGAAGAAGGAGCGGACAGTTATTCTTCGGGTTCTGATTGAGTCTTGATGCGCGTCGTATGGAATCTTTGCATTTCGTGGCCCTATTTCGCTGACAATGCGATGGACAGCGATGGTCAAGGATGGGTTTGACCACAGGCAGGTAGTTTTTTTCAAATTGCAATGTACAGATACTATTGTATTTCCGCGTCTGGCAAAAACGGGCACAGAGAACAGTTTTTGCTGATGCGAAAATGGCGTTTTCCTAAGTAGGGTTTATACGTCGGCCAAACAGCGTATACATGTTCAGGATGGGATTCTTCTTTACTAAGTAGCAAAGATGAAACCTTACATTCGTACTTGCAGTTCTATGTCTCGAAGATTCATTCTTTGGCACTTGCGATAGTTTATTGACATGTTTTTTTTTAACAAGCATATAAGTATATATAAATATATATATATATATAAACATATATGTATGTATTGTATACGAATACATGCAGATTGATATAGAGGTATGTTTGTGCATTTGCGTGTGTGGACGAGCGAAAGTGCCACGGATTTGTGTCCATATCCTGCAAGGAATTTTGCCCACAAGATTCTGACGCATCCGCTGGAACTTGCACAAGCTTTTTTTTTATTCATCCATGCTGTCATCGGGCGTGGCGTCGCGCAGCTGTGCATGAACTGTGGTATGCGTCATAGGGGTGTCACGCAAAGTCCTTTTCTCGTTTCTGCGGCGCAGCGAGGTATGTATGCAGTTTGCAGGAACTTGCAAAGGAACTGAGGCGTGCCGGAATCATTTGCGAAGGAAAAATTAGGATGACAACTGCCGTCGGCNGCGAGGTATGTATGCAGTTTGCAGGAACTTGCAAAGGAACTGAGGCGTGCCGGAATCATTTGCGAAGGAAAAATTAGGATGACAACTGCCGTCGGCTGTTGGTTTTTTTCTTTTATTTCTTGATGGTGCGCGCTACCTGCACACGGCGGTGCAAGTGCAATGGTTCGAGATGGATCACTTGTTGAAGGCTTTGTTTTGGCGTTTACTTTTCTACACGTCAAAAAGAAATACAGGAGGATCGGCCAACTTCGACGAGCCTATTTTTTTCCCCCCTTGAAATTCAGAACTAGGCAGTTACTTTGCGAACCCGCCCCACGCAGCGGGATTTAGGCGTGCGGTCAGGGGTTTACGGTTTAAGTTTGGGTTCTTGAAGTTTTCACCACCAAAGAATTATGGGTTCATAACGGGGATTGTTTTCTCATTGGGTGACAGACTGACCAACAGACCTATGACAAGTTACGGTTTCCTTTTTTTTCGGGGTACTACCACCTGTTGAAAAAATCGGGTTACCTTCACAAGGACACGGCCACACCCCAGAAACAGACTCACCAATATGTTGACATCCTCAAGGTGTTTGTTCGAAACAGTTTGGGTCTTTAAAGTTTTTGATCCCCCAAAGAAGTATANCACACCCCAGAAACAGACTCACCAATATGTTGACATCCTCAAGGTGTTTGTTCGAAACAGTTTGGGTCTTTAAAGTTTTTGATCCCCCAAAGAAGTATATATGGGTTTAACGGGGACAGTTTGTCACGAGGGTAGTTTCCGACCAACAGACGTACGACTATTTTTGGTTCCACCAGATTAATAGTNCACAGACACATCCAAGAACAAGTTGACTGTGTTGAGTTTCTGAACATGGGATTCCAAAAAAGAGTTTCGGGGGTATGACGTTAAGAAGTTCATCCGTTGTCCGGTTTGTCGGGTCACTTCACAAACAATACTCGTCTGCGGCAGCTTTTTTGAATTCAAGGTTTTTTTTTCGTGCCTCACCGTCCTCGAGTCTCATGGCTGCGGCAGCTCTCCCTCACGTTGTCCTCGCTGCACAGGCGGTTTTTTTGCTAGGCAAATGGTGTGGTTCGCCGCGCTACACCGCCTCCAGCTCCCACAGCCCTACAGGACGATCGCTGCGATCGTCAGGGCTGCTGGAGGGCGCGTGCTGCAACTGGAAGTGCCTGGGCTGGGTTTAGTACTATTTTCTTTTTCCCCCCTGGTAAATGTTTTTTTCCACTTAAGGGATTAAAGGTTTAATGGTTGACTGGTTTGAACGACGTTGGGGAAACAGGGATCCAGAAATTGTTGGGTATAACTCTGGGTTGTTCGGTGGGTTTTTATATCCGGGGTTGTTGATCATATGCGCAACAAGGTGGCAGCAAAGAGCCAGGAGGAGTCCTACCAGACCTTCCTCGAGCCCGACGAGGACTGGGTAGGGCTGAACCCGCGGGCACCACTGCCACAATGGGAGACTGTCGAGAACCTGTGCCGTGCGAACTTGGTCGAGATCCTGCGGTGGCAACGCCAGCTGCCGCCCGAGCAAGGAGTGCGACGACAACTCCATGTGTTGGAGGGGCGAATGGGCGGCTGGCCCGCAGTCACAGGCTGGATTTTTTTCCACGAGATCCTATCCACTGGAAACACAGTCAAGTTCGACATTATGTTTCCAACTACGCCGCTTTTTTGCGTCACGCCAGATGAATGCATTGTATATCGGCGTACAAAAAAAGAAACATTGCAGCACCGAATTCAGCCAGCAGCTGTTGCCTAAATTGCTGAGACCGGTGTGCACTGGACTGCAAGGCACGAAACATGCACTGCGCGGGAGATCTGCAGCATTTGGAAAAAGAAATTGTATCGTGCGCAATGAGAGCACCTTCGTCATTCAGCAACAAGTGATGCAGTCATGTGACACTGCGCTGCTGAGGCCGCAGGAACGTTCGTGCCCCAAGCATGTTGCGACGCTGTTTGAGCACATTGCCAGCAATCTGGTTGAAGTTCCCCTAGGTATTTGCATGGTCTAGCAGTTTGGCTCTTTATCACGTTCTTGCTGCCAGGTACTTGTCCATGTCCAGCGGCCCGCATCAAGTAAAAGGTCCGGATGCTCAGAACATTTTTTGCAAGGTCTGGATGCTAAGAACCTCTTTTTTGAATCACGTGTCACTTTGCCCACGCCCTTTGCTCAACAAGGTACCAGATATTTCCATTCCTCTGTCATGCCGTGGCCGCCAGGTACTTTTCCCTCTTCATCGTGCTCTAGCCATCGACTCCGAGATGCACAAACACATACATACACAAACACACAGACACATACACACCCAAACATAGACATACACATACAAACACACACACACACATGCACACACGCATACGCATACGCATACATACCATCCACCCACACACACACACACACACCCGCAATATTTATTCCGCTTGGTCACACACACACACCCACACTCACCTACACCAACACAAACACACACCCACACACGCACGCACGCGCACACACACAAACACACACACACACAAACACACACACACACACACACTCTCTCAGTCACAGGATGGAAGATCTTCACCATTGCAATGTCACCAGCGAGGCATGCGCGTCTCGCGGTACCCTGCGCATGACAAGATCTGGTCAATGGAAGTTGGCCAGCAGGACTGGGAAGATTTCACGCTGCCTTGGAATCTAGTGACAGAGAAGATGTGGAACCAGGAAAAAATGAGAAACTCGCCGATAATCTCCTGGACTTGGCAGTTGTTTAAAAAGAGCGCATGTCCTGCGCGTACTTCTCAGGCAACAACACACCCATACATCACCGCCCCCGCACACACACACACACGCACTCACCCACCACACACAGACACATCCACACAAACAAACACACACACATACACACACACACATACCCACACACACACACACGCACGCAAACACACAACTCTGTCACACACAGCTCTTGCACACACACACACACACACGCCCTTTCTCTCTTCTATTGTGACCATCCCATCTTTACATCTCTTTTGGTACTTATTGGAAAAAATTGACATGTGGGGGTATCCGGCCCTTTAACTTCAAACTGCTGAATCACGGGCTGCGCAATTACTTCAAGTAGCGCTCTGCTCCAGTGCTTTTGGCAATGGTTGGCTTTGACCGTGGTTACTTTTGGTGCTGTCTTTGTATAAGGATTTGCCTTCCTTCCCTGCGACGTATCTTGCGCCTCAGTTGAAACCTTTACAATCGTTTGCAAATGGACCGTTGCGGTTTTGCTTCAATGTCCATTCTCCAAATTGGACAATTGTTTTGTAAAAGGCACCCAAATTCAATGGTTGAATCTTTGAGAAGAAATCCAGCGTTTTGATGAATCCGTTTGAAGCGGGAAACTTGTCGTAGGCCACAGCGGCCTCAGCGGCCACAGCTTCGAAGAGACTGCTTCGGAAGGCTTCCCCTCGGGTCTCCCGTTCACATTCCTGTGGAGGACAGAAAGTGAACTGGGCAAACCGTAGAGCTTGGACGCCCTTCACAGCTGAATTTTTGATGCCAACAGAGATCCATCTGGAACCCTTCTTACAGAGATCCAGCCAGCTGAGTCTGCGATGCCAACAGGGATCTATTTGGACCCCTTTTACAGAAATTGAGGGGAGAACAAATACATAGATCGCTTGTGGAACTGCAGTTCCATGTATTTTTGTGAAGATAATCGCAATTATAGGGCTTACATCCCAACTTCTGGGGCTTATTTCACCATGGTTGTACCCTCAACCCCAAAGATTCTAGATCCCATGAGCGATGAAGTAGGATCGATGTGCACAACTGGAACGACAGATGGCACGCGTGCGCCAGGTGGGGGACCGACCTTGGTTTACACGATGTTCCGATGCCAGCTATGAATCGGTACCTGTACACCCTCTAAATTTCACATGGATCCACATGATCTTTGGAAGATGTTATTTCACTATTGGATATGTTTTTGTTGTTGTGGTTCCATGTGGAAACATTTGGGTCTTATTCCCTAAATCCCAGAAAAAGAATCGCAGCTACATTCAATGTTTGATGATTTCAGAATTTCAGTTGTTTTATCCCAAGCAAAAGTTTCAAACACAAAATTCCACGTAAATCTCAGGAAGAGTTTGATGTCACAGAGACATCCCCAGTTGCACGTTTATCTTCGCCCGTGGACGAGCATGAGGTCTTGATGGCCACTTCCTGAAGGAAAGTACGCCTTGAGGCGATAAGACTGCCGGGTTAAACAAGGGACGAGCTAATCCAATAGGGATACTGGGATAGATATTCATGAACCAGTATGATGGGGATAGTATTGTTCATGGCTCAATTAGTTGTAGTTGTTGTTTTACAGATAACATGGGGATGGATTTTAAAAGCTGAAAAATATCATATTTTGGGAGGATGGACATCCATGAATCTCGGCTGTTTCCAGCTGTTTCGATACCAAGGTTTCTAGGTTTTAACACATAGCCGTTGGTCTTGGAAATGAAATATCTGAACAAAACATTATGTTCAACCGTTTTGTTCATGTTTGAGACGTGAGAAAGAAGAGATATGAATTTTCTTGATTGGTTTTGGAGTTTTAACCACTAGCCAGTTACTATTTCTGGGTGTGCTGGTTCCATACTGTCAGTAGATTGGGGGCTGCTTGGGATCCAGTTCCTTCTGCCATGTTGCCCTCCATGAGAAGAGGGCACATTGTAACCGTTTTAACCCCACTGGGGAAACCATGTGAATTTTGTTTACAGTGGTTTGACACCAAACAAAAGGTGCAATCATGATATGATGATAGTGTATGATATTCTATGTTATTATATGATAGTAATTGATATTAATTGATATTATTTGATATCATATGATATTATTTGACATTACATGATAGTATATGATACTACAATTATAGGATATTCTGCATGGTACGCTGTGTTGCTATGCATTACTCTCTACAAAAGGCACAACGGCCGGAGGTGCAGACCTCAGCTACGACATCAGATCGAATTCGCAGGTCATCTCATTGAGGTGCCAAGTCACTCACTGTCCGAAGACGACACCTCCAAAGTTCAAGCGCCAGAAATCAGAAGTTGAACATAGTTGGAATAGGTTGAAATATGCAAACGAAGTCCTGGCAAGATGTGTTTTTATTTGATTGAAAGTTTTGAAGTGCTCGAAGTTTCGACTAAAAATCACACGGACTGTGTCAGTTGCAGCAGCATGACATCGTGGATTCAGTCTTCGGCATTTGCAAACGATTCTGAGATCAGCAACCGGGAGGCGAGATTCGCATGTTTCAATTTGGGGTGGCAGGTCTTGGATAGAACACCGCGAGTTTGAGTCAATGTTGAGACAAACGTAAAGTAAAGCGTCACTGATCTCCATCCACTGTTGGGACCAGCGTCTTGAGTTTGCCATGTCAATTTTCGTGGTTTTGACTTTTCCCGGCCTGAATAGCCTTCTTGAGACTTGAAACGCATTGAAATGCAGTGTAATACAACATATGGTATTTCGTAGCACACCTTCACAATCTTCCGCAATTTGATGTTTCCAGCACGGCTTGTGGGAACCTGAACCTTCATGAAACCTTAGCTACTGTCAGCACTTGGTGCATGCACACGTATATCTTCCACGAAACACACCTCCGAAATAAACATGTTGCATTCCTCAGCTTTGGTGTTGTCAAACTTATTCCATGATGCAATCCAGGACCCCTCATGGGAAAGGCTCACGACTAGAGTCCCATACAGGGCAACATTTGGTCAAAAGGTTTCTCCCTATCGAGATGGAACTTCAACTCAACATTGCGCACATAGCTTTATAATGCTATATCGTCTTTGATTCTGTTTCTTCTGCAACTGGCGTGAACAATAGCAATGAAGGCAAATGCTTGGCAAATGCCTCTTCATATTTTACCTCAAGCCTGATTGTATGCACCCTTAATGTGACTGTTGAAATCACAGAGGCAGTGACACGAAGCAGTGCCCATGAGTTTGACTCTGGCATCAGGTTGACATATGTGCTGGGAAGATTTGCTTCGAGGGAAGACCTTGGTGACCTGGGAATTCCTTCGAGGGATTTGCCACATGGAATCTGGTTGAAAGTATCGCCCTGGTTCAAAAAGGACCTAGGGGTCGCTGAGAAATATGTTAGAGAACTGGAAAAAGATCCAATTTGGCATTGTTGGGCTCTAGCCTCTTTGTGTTTGGGATCATCTGCCGGTGGGTGTGATGCTTTGATCATATTGAACAGATCCAGGGGGGGCTGTGACTGTTCAGAACCTGATATTTTTGAAAATCTGCAAGAAGCACTTTCCAGTGAGAAGGAAGGAATCGTTACTCAGAGATGCACATTGCTGGCCGAAATGAGGTTGACCCTCTCCTCAGTGAAGGGAGATGTTTGACAGACATGGTTTGCCGTGAATTCCGCCATTCAACAGCAGCTGTTAGAAGTTGGGGGATCCGGCGCGGCGGCGCGGCTGTTGCAATGGGTTTTAAGCTCAGCAAAGCTAATAGAAGAGCTGTTCAAATATCTCCAGAACTAAGGTGCTGGGGCGGGAAGCATTGCCAATTCCAAGGTTTTGGTCGGAACCTCAAAATCACATCTCCAACCCCCAGGGAATTGCTGTTGGATTCCATGTCGGTTTGTCTCAAAATCGGGCACCCCAAATTTGGTGCTTAATTGGCATCCCCATTCAACAAAAACTGCCGTAAATTGCGGAGAAAAATTGCCATGTTCAACCCATCTTGTTGTTGCCACAACCTGAGGCGAATGATGAGCCCACCACCAACTCCTCCAGTAGCGCCTCGGCTGCCTGGGCCGTGTCATGGCAACGGTGACCCAAACTGGGCCTGTCCTTGAACCTCAGGCAGCAAGCCGTCCGTCGGCCACTGAGTCTGGAAAGCCCGAGCAGATCATAGCTGATGATCACTGATCAGGCACTGATCATACCTGATCCTTAACTTGAGATCTACAAGATCGTACATCTTGGAACATCTTGGAACTGAGGGCAAGACTGTCACCACGGCTGCCACAGAGGCCATGGCAATGAGAAGACATCACTAGGGAAGCCATGGACAAGTTCCCTTCGTCAGGGTGACCTCTCGAACCGTGTGGAGTTTTTGGAGAATTTGGTCCAGCAACAGGCGGAACTTCTGCACTGCAGCGTCCAGAGTTTTTGTGCAAAAAGTCCTATGAAAAAGATGGGATTGTTGTGGATTCTTGGCGACCGGAAGATCTGGATTCCAATGATATCGTAATCCAAGAATCGTGTGATTTTCCCAGGCTCTACAGCTGCAGCAGATGGCAAAGGTTGGGCACCGGATGGCTTGGATATGGCTGGAACCAATGTGTCACAAAGAAATGCCAGAAAATATTTCGGAAAAACTGTTCGTTTTAGAACATGGATAGTTGTAGCCCATTTCAGAAACTCTACCGTCCTAGTTCCATGATGGAAGTTGCAAAGAGCTCAGAAGGAGAGAAAAAGGCCACCGGCCGCTTCCATCCCAGCTTTTGTTGGTCAGTCAAGGCTCTAAAAATCAAAAAATGGACACATCAACCGTGTGGGATGAAACAAAATCTATTGGTTTCTTCCCTTTTGGTCCCTTTTCCGTTGACACAAAAAACAGGCCCTGGAAGGCGTTCAGAAAGACGTGCGGCGCACTGTGTCTGTGATGCAGTACAACATTTTGGCCTCGTGAGCCACGGGGATGACACCATAAAAATGTTGTGAATCGGAGAATCCATGTGTACCATATGGACGGCCACACATGCTGGGGTAAAGTGCTTTGGATAGTGGACCGTGTTAAATTGAACATCCATATATACATAAATATATGATATATGTATATATATATATACAGATATGATGTAAACGTATACACATGTACATAAACATAAATGTGTATGATTAGTCTGTACCTCTACACATGTTCCTGTTTCTATCACACTGAGGATTTTCAGTGCCAAAGATTGCTTGACAGGTACCTGGGCAAAAACACGCAGCCGTGGTTTCTCTATGGGGCAGAGATTGAGCCAGAGGCAGTCCAGGGCTCTACGGTATCCGCAAGTGCAGGTGTTTTTTTGGGTTTACCATGGTTTACCATGTTTACTATTGGATTGAATGTTGGATATGAGTGTTGGATATTAGTAGATATTATCGGGCTATTCGTGGAGTATCATTGGTATTATTATTGGGTCCATTTTAGTGTTTTGGAAAGCTGAAACCGCTAGTGAAGGTGTTACTCTGAATTGTGCCACCTTGCAATGATTTGGGTATGATGGGTATGGGCCCAAAATGAAGAGTTAAAAATGAATGCACCCCCCTGTTTAACAGACACTTAATTTCTTGGATTCACCGTTGCAGGGGGAGATGACACAGGAAATGTGCAACAAATGTTCATTCATTCTCGATCAGGGGCAAAATGCTGGAGTCGCATGAGCAAGATTGGTGAAAGGTTGGCTGCTTGGCAGGCGCGGGAAAAGATTTTTAAGCTCTTCAATGAACGGGGCCCAGATGGAACGTGCAGCACTCAACCGCCAGACACAGCAAGCTCACAAGGGAATTTCACACAGCAAAATGTTTGGAGACCAAAAAAACATCATCACGTGTTATTGGTAGCTCATTAGCAGATACTCTCTGGGATCATTTTGCGAGGCCCAAACACAAGTGGCCGGAATACGTTGAAGGCAGGATCACACCTGTGTCGGGGATCAAAGACCCATTTCTTCATGACATTTCACGTCTCTCGCCAGGCATCCTGTCTCCGGAGCAAATCAAAGAGGTGGAAACGCAAGACGCCTTCTTTAGGCCCTGCCGGACTCGCACTCGCAATGCCGCCAAACCAAGAGCTGAGACATAGACAGGTGGGAGCTGCGGAGAGAGAAACTGGTGAACCAAATCGTGGATTTGGATCCCGATGTCTTGTCGCTGGTGGCAAACTCAGAGGATCAGGATTCAGGTGATATCTGGTGATCTTTAGCATCTTTAACAGCTCAGCTGAGCAACCTTCGGATCCTTCGGTCTCAGGTCGAGTTGGATGATCATGCCTTTTTCGGGCAGAGCCTCGAGGGCGAGTGGGACCCCGATTTCGTTGAACCACACAGAATGCAACACCCTTCTGAATTGGCATTGTGCAGTTAGGAATGGATTTTCCTTCACAAATAGTCTCAGCATTCAGATCATTCAGTTCCAACTTGTTCCAACTGCTTCAGCCATCGCTTTTGGTGTCCCGTCTATGTCCATCCCCCTGCCGTCCTCCGAGAGGACTCCGTGTTCCGGAAGCGACCGCGCGCCAACAGCGCGGACGGCTGCGGGATCTTTTGGCGGCGCAGTAAGTTCGAGCTGGTGGCCAGTGAGGTACGTCGTAGGACGTGTCGACGTCCGAGATCTACAGAGTCAAGTTGACAAGTTGAGAAAGTCCAAATCCAAAAAGATCAAAAAGTCCAAAAACTCCAAAGAGTCCACGAATTTCATGCAATTTCATGATCTGAAGTGTTTGTTGTTTTTGCTTTTGGCTATTTTTGGCAAATGTGCGTCCTTGGCCCGCAGGGATTCGACATGATCGATGGCAACGATGTGAGCTGCTCATGTTTTGTCCCTGCCATCGGCCAGAACTGAGTTGGGGATGTTCAGATTTGCATTGGAAAAGTTAAGAAACAACGGAATTTTAGTGATTTTAGGTCTTATTTTTGTGGTTTTCCCATTTTTTGGCAAAACCAATCCAGTTTGAGGACTTCCTTCGAGCATTGACATGTTCGCCAGGACAAAGGACGTGAGAAAAGAGACAGAAGCTGCCTCATGGTGCCGTGGTGG
Source organism: Symbiodinium sp. clade C Y103 (assembly GCA_003297045.1). NCBI lineage: Eukaryota > Dinophyceae > Suessiales > Symbiodiniaceae > Cladocopium > Cladocopium sp. clade C. The sequence continues at coordinate 31,198 of BGPT01000506.1, read as the reverse complement.
AAAATGTGTCCTGTCGTAGGGATCCGGTAATCCCTTGGTTCATCGATATGGGTTTGTCTTCAAATAGGGTACCCCAAGATCAATGGTGAAAGAAGGACAACATATATATATATATATATAGACTGAGATATATATTCCCCATTTAACATTATAAATAGATGAATTCATCTCACATGACCCCCAGGTTTTACCGCCCAGGTGTTGTTGAAGTGGAAGACGGCTGGGAACAATGTGGCGCCACTGGTGGTGGTTTCCACTCACTTGGCCAAGGACCTGGGATCCGGTTGGGAAAGCAGGATCCACCATCCCCAAATTTACCATTTTAATGGGATTAAAACCATCAAAATATTTAATTGCCTACGGCAAGCCCGCCGGCCATAGGCAATTGGCAGTCTTTTCTTGGGACTTCTGGGACTTGGGTATTGAGCAGATTGCATTGAGC
>BGPT01000506.1:0-30716 GCA_003297045.1 Symbiodinium sp. clade C Y103 | reverse complement strand
TGTAGCAGTAGCAGTAGCAGTAGTAGCAGCAGTAGTAGCAGTAGCAGTAGCAGGAGCAAGAGCAGGAGCAGGAGCAGGAGCAGTAGTAGGAGTAGTTGTTGTAGTAGTAGTAGTAGCAGCAGCAGTAGTAATAGTAGTAGTAGTAGTAGTAGTGGTAGTGGTAGTAGTAGTAGTAGTAGTAGTAGTAGTAGGAGTAGCAGTAGTAGTACTAGTGCTAGTACTAGTACTAGTACTAGTCCTAGGACTAGTACTAGCATTAGTAGTANGTAGTAGTAGTAGTAGGAGTAGCAGTAGTAGTACTAGTGCTAGTACTAGTACTAGTACTAGTCCTAGGACTAGTACTAGCATTAGTAGTAGTAGTAGTAGTAGTAGTCGTAGTCGTGGTCGTAGTCGTAGTAATAGTAGTGGTAGTAGTAATAATAGTAGTAGTAGTAGTAATAGTAGTAGTAGTAGTAGTAGGAGTAGCAATAGTAGTACTAGTGCTAGTACTAGTACTAGTCCTAGGACTAGTACTAGCATTAGTAGTAGTAGTAGTAGTAGTAGTCGTAGTCGTAGTCGTAGTCGTAGTCGTAGTCGTAGTAATAGTAGTAGTAGTAGTAATAATAGTAGTAGTAGTAGTAGTAATAGTAGTAGTAGTAGTAGTAATACTAATACTAGTACTAGTACTAGTACTAGTACTAGTATTGGGGGGAGGGGGGANCAAAAAGTTGCCGCAGGAGAACAAAGGAACAAGTACAAGCCAAGAACAGAACAGGAACAACACCTTCCAATCAGACACGCCGGCAGGCCGGCGGATTGGGTGGCTCACTGTTGCCTTACGAACATCATAGAACTATAGACTATAGATTAGAACTGGTTCTCTATGGTTCTCTTGTGAATCTTGACTTGACCTAAACCAATGGTGAGATGTGGCGTGGCTGCTGGGGTTCAGGACCCCTACAACAAGGCCCAAACTGCCATTCGGGTGAGACAGGCCAGGCTTGTCGGATGACGGATCCTGTTGGTTTTCAACTTCTGAACCCTGGAGAAAGAGTCTGACAATTGGAGAAGAAGCGGATCCAAAGATCAAAAAGTATTTGTGTAAACTCACTCATCCACCTTGGGGAAGATCCTCAAGATACAAGTGTGTTGAGCAGCTGCTGCTTGACATTGGTTGACCATTTTTTTCTGTTTCGCTTGAGGTGACGCAGATTATGGCGACATTGACCAGTTTCACCGGGCAGTACCAGGTGGGCCAACCGCAACATACCGAAAGATCCTGACGCGAACGGACGCCCTGGGGACTCGCTGCGAGGCACGAGACAGTCCGGTGATTCTGCTGGGAGATCTCAACGCCCGTCACTTTGGGGAGATCCGCGGGTCCGGGTGCCCAAAGGAAGCAAAGGCCTTGGAGCTGTGAGGTCATGGCCTTGGGGATGCCAGGTCCAATACCATCAGTGGGTTAGGGATGAAAAACTTGCAGCGGACCAGTGAAGCTACCAGTATTTGGGGTTCACCGTTTCACCACGCAAAGCTCACAAGGATTGCCCGAACGGCTCGGGACCCGAGATTCAACGGATCATGGAGCCTGCAGAGATCCAGAGGAAAGATGAAGGGAGGGAGGAGGAGTGGGGAGGATGTGGGACACGTGCAGTTGGGTCACCAGTCTTTTAGCTGGCCGCAGAATTGATTGAGATCGGCCGTTCTCGGCTCAAGTATTCTATCAGGCCTCCTCTCAACCTGAGTGGTTGAGAAGTTCATTACATGCGATGGCAAAAGAGGAAGCATTGGCTTTCTTGAGATCCTGCTGGCCCTCTGTCTTCGGGCAATCCGATCTGAAGGACAAAGAAGTTGAAGTTCTTACCAGCGATTTGCTACCAGCTGGCATCAACAGGTCATCGTCCAAAGACAGAAGAATTCACACCCAAACTTGGATGATGGGAAAATGGACAGGAAACATCAAGAAACCCAAAGAATCGTGGGGGAAAAAACATTTAACAACCTCATAGTTTCCTGTAGATTTCCCTTACACCCATCCATTGAAGATAACATCGGATAACATCTTTCAACAGATTTCAACATGTTTCAACATGTCCCAGGACTCCCAGCCGAGCGATCCTGAGAAGCTCCGCAAGCGACGAGCCAAAGGGCCCCAGGGGCCCTCACCATGGACCACAGCATGCACCTACGTTGGAGCTGTCATGGAATTGCTGGGCCACATCTTGATGAGACCTGGCACTGCCAGACCACCAGGAGTTGATGGTTGTGATGGTTGTTGTTATGGTTGTTGTTATGGTTGTTGACTGCTGTTGTCCTGTTTTCAGAGATCGCAATAGTTTGGACATGTGTGAACATGCGGAGTTGACTTTTTTCAGATCGGACAAAGCAATCACATACCATTATCACTTTCGGATTTTTCCATGGCTTTTCCCCAGCTTTCCACCACTGTCATTGGTGGGTTGTCCAAGGATCGTGGGCATTTGCTGGGCCAGTTGGAAATTCAGCACGTCCCAAGCTCAGGTCCAAATCTGAGGTGGTCCCTTGACCTCAGAGGCTCCTTCCAGCTGCATTTTCTTGGGTGAAAAGTGTGGTAAAGAACCAATCTGTATGTGGGAAATGAAAATACCCATGATGGAATATGTCGCATCGTCCCATAAATGGCATGTTTTGTCATTGTCCATTTCGAAATTAGAGCCCCAAGCACATTATTGGTCGCAGCTGAAAGGTCGCATGACAAGATTGTGGATCCCTTCAAACGATGTCGCTACTATGCGACATTGTCACTTGACAGCACAACACTGCAGTTTCACATCACTTTGCCGTGTATTGAATACAGTGGATCCGAATGATTCAGGATGATTCAGAATATTTGTTGAACAAGTGGCATAGAGTGGTGAGGCTGCAGCAGATGAAAAAATCATCATGTCTACATATTTCATGTTGAGATGTTCAGATTGTTCAGCCTCTGATTTCGTCCATTTCTTCCGTCTCCAGGAGTTTGCTGCCCGTGGTGCTCTACACCACTGGGAAGCACTGGTATCAGGGAACACATTTCCCCCTCACGGCCTCTCGTAGCTTCCAGGTGCCGGGTTTGAGAACGGAGTGGGGAAAAAAGGTCAGATGTCATGAATGGGAAATGGCGTTCATAAGTTGTGGATACGTGTGGTATACAACTTGTTTTTGTGGATATGTGCGGTATTTATGCTATCAACCTAGAATTGAAGAAGAATCATAAAAAATCCCTTTTGAGATTAAGGAGATTGAAGGATTTGAACGAAAATTTCGAGACAGATCCAATGGTGATGTGACAAGTCCAGTTGACTCCAGTTGATTCCTGTTGACTGCACAGCGAAGGTGCTGGTGAGAGATTGCTGGTCTGTGGAAAGCCCAGAGGAGCTGAAAGGTATTGACCTTTTGCAGTGGCTGGGGAACGGCATCTTTTTCTGTTCCTCGGAGTCATAGGTTCAAATCTTGAAGTATGGCGAGTCGGTTCTATCAGGCTTGCGACTCAGGTTCAAACCTTCCACCTCTCAGACTCTCTTGTATCATTTCCTTGCAATCATTTATGCCTATACTGCTATACAGGTTGGAGTTATACTTACAATATCCCAGGCTTTCATCCGCTTTCATCCACTTTCATCAACTCTCAGCTCCTCAGATCTGCTCAGATCTGCTGAGGTTACATCGGCAGTTGGAACTTCCTGCTGTTGTTCCAACGTCGCGGAGATCCCGAAGTCTTCGACTTCGCAGCGCGGCTCCTGGTGCCACTGCTGATCTTCAGCTGCTTCCTACGGGCACCGCAGATGCTGCTGGCCTTCATCTTCTTCGGTACAGTGGCACTGGGGCTGCTACTGCTGCTGAGTACTGCGGGGATGGTCATGTTGATCCTGCTGCCACTTGACATCAAATTTGTGGTCCGGAAATGGCTTGAAATGGGTGTGGTGAGATATAGTAAGGTAGATCCATGTAGATCCCCTTTCTTCAAATCTGCAGTCATTTTTGATCATCTTTGACAGACAATCATCTTTGGAGTTTACGTTGTTTGTCCATCTTCAACCGCTGTTTAGCATCTTTGACCATTTCCAAAAAGTTTTACTGAAAGATCTTCACAAGTTTCAGCAAAGCCAGGCTTGCCTGGCTGGCTGTGGCTTTTGAGGGCCGAGCCAGTGAAATCAAGATCTCCTTCATCATGACTCGAGCGCATGATGTAGTGAGCCCCCTGACCGAAGAGTGTCAAAAAGCTTAGATCTGGGTTGCCATTGGCAGCCCTAGAAAGTTTCATGTGGTCGGAAAGGTTTCCAAGTGAATTCAAATACCCAGAAAGAACTCAACTCATGCAGGTTTTCCAGGGCAGTTTGGTATGTCTTCATAAATGAGAGAACGCTCCCAGCATTTGATGTTACTGAGGTTTCTTCTACAGGAACATGTGAACAGCTTGCGGCGGGTGGGAAAAAAAGCGCATTTGGAGCGCCTTTGGATTTTTTGATGTGTTGCTCCTTTGTTGCTTGGTGCACCCCATAGCTGAGGTTTGGCAAATCAAAGGGGACCCGATCCACAAGTGGTGCTGGCTTGTGACTTGCGGCTCAGAAGTGTAGTCAACAGATGTGAACAGCTCATGTGATCTGCGTGAAGTTGCCGACAGTTGCATTCAGCTTCAGGATTGGTGCATTTGCCAGGTTTTTGTGGCACGCCACGGACGTGAACACTGGGGCGACATCTGTGACCAAGGCAGAGGACTTTGCTATGATCATCACGAGCCAACTTCCAGCAAGCTCTTTGATGATCTTTGATTCTATTGATCATATCGATTCATTTTGATAGAAATTGTATTGGCATAATATTATCATGGATGTATATTGGTATTAGCAGTAATACTATTAATACTAATTACTATTACTACTATGATTCAACCATTGATCACCTAATTGTTGATGGCAATGATGATCTCTGGCACTGACGGTTTGAGAGCTATCCCAAAAAGCCAAAAAGCCATCCCAACAAGCCGCTGTTGTTTCACATTGTTTCACCGTAGGCGCGTCACTGTCGCATTGATGTAGTTCAATACCTCAGCAGCCACATGGAGGCGGCTTTGGGCATGATGGAGAACAGATATGGTCGAGACATGAAGGTTTACAAGACATAAGATAATATGAGTAAACCAGCTAATACGTCGTCATATTTTCGGGATGAGGGAAAGTATATAAAATCGATGAAAAACATACATTTCAAGATGTGTGAGTGAATCCATTGATTTTTAGGTGTTGGATGTGATGCCAATGCCGAAGCTGAAGGATGAGGAGGTGCGAGAAGTTGCAAGTTGCCAGACATTGGGTGAGATGCCACGATGTTTCGATGTTTTTTTGCACGCGTGTTTCACTATTTTCTGCAACCGGTGAGCTTTGGCTGAGCAATAGCTTACACAAGAAAAAGATGAGAATCATAGCCAGCCACGTCGATTACAAGAGGAAACAGCTTCTGTGTACGCATATGCACATTCTAAAGATGCAAGAAAAAAATAATCAGATGGCATATGCTTAACAGATCTTAACAGAGCAGGCGATTGATACCTTTCTTGTTCTGAAGAGAAGAAGCCACTCACCTTTTGACAAAACGCGCAGCATTGCCGGAGCTCGAAAGCTAGCCGCTAGCTTTCCAAAGCGGAGCTCAGAAATAGGTCCGGCAATTCCTCATTTTCAGCTGAGAAACCAGAAAACATCAGAAAACCGGAAAAAGGTCAGCCCCTGATGCAGCTGATGGCCCGGCGCCATGCACATCTCGCGGCTTTGCCACGGCAGCAAAGGTCACAGCTTGCAATGGATCCAACGCCAAGCCAAAGATCGCTGGGTGCAACGAGCCCATGAAAGGTTGTACAGGTGCAGCATGGTGCAGCAAGTTTTCGGAGTGGTTGGGGATGGCTGGAAACCGAATTACCGTATGACTGTGGGAATAAACATCCATAAACCAGCTATTTCGGGTACCTAGGGCACCAGGGTTTTGACTCATAGCCAATTGAACTTTAGTGTTGTTTACAAGTTTGCTTTCAATCAAGCTGAGTTTTCGACTCAGAGACCCAGAGTTGGCTGTTTTCTTTTTGGAGTGTCAGGTCAAGGGCTGCCTTCAAGCTGAAACAACTGGATGTGAGATATTCTTTTCTCACCAGGCGGGATGACCATGTCCCTGTTGGATTTGAGCCAATCATCTGGTAGGAAGGAGCTGAGGAGCTATGGGTTATCCACTGACTGTCCTTTTTAAACGGAAAGCCAAGTAGCTGCTAAGAGTTTCCACATGTCAGATTTGCAAAGGAAAAGGAACTATGTAGCATTTTTAGAGTCAGAGATCATTCCGTAGCAGGGACCCTAAATAAAACGGCGTAAATTGGCAGATCGTTGGAAGAGATTCAATTTGCAATGCATCAAAGACTTGCGCAAATTGATCATGTCCAACCAAAAGGCCACTGGATATCCACTGGATCATTTGCATGACATGGATTTCTCTAATTTTTGTGTTAAACCTGGAAAAAATATTTAAAAATGATCAACCTTGGGAATGACTCAAAATTTTGACCTCAAAAAACAACTACGAAACGCCCAGGAGGGCCGTGGTGATCGATCTGGGCTGCCACGCCGGTGGCTGGTCCCAGATCGTCCTGGAACGGGTGAACGGCCGTGAGGGGCTGGTCATTGGGGTAGCCACTCAGCTGCAGTGGACATTGACCAAGCGATTTTTTGGGAACAACGGGTTTTGGAAATATATTGAAATATATTGAAATATATTGAACTATATTGAAATATATTGAAATATATTGAAATATATTGAAATATGTTGAAATATGTTGAAATATGTTGAAATATATTGAAATATATATTGAAATATATTGAAATATATTGAAATATATTGAAATATATTGAAATATATTGAAATAATGAAGCTGATTGGTGGTTTCACTTTTTGTTTGTTCCCATCTCAGCAAATGAGGTGATGCTCCTTAATAAAGATTTTCTGGCAACCGCAGGATTTGACTTCAAACACCACAGGTCAAACACCACAGATCCATTGGGTTCCGCAGCGTTTTCTTCCAATCCAGGTTTGATGATTGGGGCAAGTCCATCTATAAAACTGGCATCTGAGGACAAAGTCTTGATGGAACCCCTGGAAAATCACCACTTCGTTCAAGGTGACATCGAGAAGGAATCGACTGTGAGGCCACAAGAAGAATCCACCAGAGTTGTTGAAGTTTTCCAGCAAACTTGGACAAAACAGCCCAAAGAAAAGTTAAAAATCCGCAACCATTTCCTTCCAGTCTCCATGGTTCATGCTGTTTCTGAGGGTTTGGGGATGCCCAGTTCAGTGATCTTGGGCCAGGCAGGTGGAGGAAATTCTCTGCGGTCGCCAGGCAGGACTGGAATCAGATGGCTATGGATGCTTGTTTGAATGGCCCTTGGGTACCCCCAACTTGGGTCCATTCCCAGAAAAAAATGCAAAGTTTGGATGGTTCAATACTAAACTTCGCTGAAGTTGAAAGCGACATGAGATGTTAAACATGTATAGTTCTGCGAGACTGAAAATTCTACCCATGCCCAAAAGGTTGGGGCTGTTCATTTTAATCTGAGACATGACTGGAGTTCTTAAGATGTCATGGACTGCAGTGGTGCTCTCAACACTGCAGCAGGCGAGTGTGGTGCTTGCGGATTTGGCCGGACACTAAGAATGCATCTCTGTTTAAGAAAAGAGTAAGTTCCAACTGCCGAAGATACATGGCCATGGATCAAAAACCTATATGAATCAGCATTTTTATGGATCAATACCTATATAATCACCATTTTGATGGAGTCTGAACATCCAAAAATCATCCATAAATCCCTTCCACCGTTCACCGAGGCACCACGGATGTCCGGGTCCAAAATGGACGACCACATTAGCTCCGTAGAACTGAACCGTTCGGCCCTTCGCTGGGCCTTGAAATTCCTACGCAGCAACGGCTGCTTCGCTGCTTGGTGAAACTGGGCGGTAGCCTGGTAGACCACTGGTAAACCACGAATGAGTCAATACTACTAGTAGTGTATTTAAAGGGGAAAAGAACAAATCGGTGTTGAGGAGATGTTACTCTTGATACTTCTTGTTGAACCCAGTTTTGGGGTACAAGATCCTATGCATGACTATGGTGATAGGTTTCTTGCAATGAGTTTCTAATCTATTTGGCATGTACAAGTCAACATATTTTGAGGAGGGACATGTTCAGAGCTGCGATGGCTGAATCCAATAGCTGACTGGATTCAGCTATCGATTGCCAGAGAGAAAGAGAGATAAGGAAGATCGGAATTGTAATGTAAGATTCACAATAAAATGCTGTTGAAGATCTATATTCCATTATGTTCACATATTTTCGTCATGCCGATCTTGGTTTCATCTAGAGTTGCTGAGGTCACCAAAGTCTTTCAGGGAGGCTCACTGGAGCATTTCAAGGCCGAATTGGAGCAGCACTTTGACAAGGCAGGGTGCCTGAACAGCTTCAACAGGTTCAACAGGTTCAACAGGGAGGGTGGGTCATCGAAAGATCATGGCACGGTGGCCGGCTCCGTGGAGTTGAGGTGCGCTTTGCCAAGCCTTCTGCCTCCAGACCCGAGAGCAGTGAGATCTATTTGGTCTGCCAGGGTTTCACGGCGTCCACGGCGTCCAGCAAGACTGAGTCAACTGAGCTGGAAAAAATGGAACAAGTCCAGCAGCTGGTTGAGATTTGCCCAGATCCCATCCCAAGATCTTTAAATCATGGTGCCAGTTACCAGTGTGCAGGTCATTCCCAATGCGGAACAGTTTTGAGCTCGGAGGGTTTCACACATTTTCATCTCACAGAAACTGAGGGTTTTCCCTGCGACTTCTGATGGTTTGGAGCCGCTAAGTCCTTCGGATCATTTTCCCGTTTTTGTGACCTTCATGTTGAAGGCGCGGGCGGAGACAGGCGGAGTGACGGTCCCTCAATGGCTCAGCGTCAGTGTCGAAGCTGCGAAAATCTGCAGGATGGCTATGAGAAGCATCGCGAATGCGCGAGGCTGGAGAACGTCATGGTAGGAAACAAACAAAGACTATGCTATTTTGGAAGACTTCGAAATCATGTGACTCACATGTGTTATGTGTGTTATATGTGTCACACTCTTGATGATCCACCATGATCTTCAATATTTCCGCACTTTGAACTGTTGTCCAGTTTTGTGGTGTCTCTGCAGTTTGCTGCGAATAGCTTCAAACCAAAGCACTGAACTTTGCTATCATTGAACATCGTTAAACAGAGTGGACACTTCTTTGATGATCCTTTGCAAACATTTGCAAACCAATATTGCATGTTTGGCTCCCATGCTTTCCAAGCCAGGGCATGGCTGGAGTGTGTGGCTGGCAGAGAGAAGGTGCGGTCAACATTGGCATCAGCGAATTGCTCAAAAATCGGAGAGTTGAACATATAGGGCAGCAGATGTGAAATCGGATCTGTGTAAATGTGTGTATTTCCACACTAACAGAATTTTCAACTGACCAGCGAAAAATGATAGCAATGGTAGTTGAATGTAGTTGAATGTAGTTGAATGTAGTTGTATGCAGTTGAATGCAGTTGAATGTAGTTGATAAGGCTTCCCCAGTAGCAATGGTAGTTGATAATGTTAGTTGCACAAGTCGCATGATGTGCAGGTTCATCCTTTGTCCAACGAAGAGCTCCGAGATGCCTTTGAGTTGGAGCCTCAGTGAGAGACCGAGAGCTGTTGGAGACCTCTTTGGTCAACGCAGGTTCTTTGACCGAGACAGAGATGAGAATATCCATCTCCAAGATTTGGAGGAAGCATGTGGAAAGCTCAGTTGGCGAAAAAGTCACCATTTTTTGTTCAGAGTAGAAAAATTGCAGCGCTTCGTGTTGAAAATGTGACGGGGATTTCCTTTGCATCTGAATGGGCGCGAAAGAACTCTGCAGTCCGCAGGTTTTGAGTTGCGAAGCAATTTTCACGTTGATGCTCGGGGACTCGGTGGACTGTGATTTGTTGCTGCGAACATCAAGAGATGAGGGAAGTTCCGGAGTTCAGGTGCCGACTTTACTTCTGGAGTGTTTTCCGGAAAATCAGAGTCTCGGCTGCTTTGGTCCGGTGATGTGGTAAACCGCCAGAGACACTCCACGGACCATTCCATCAAACCAAAACTGGGGGTCATGTTACATCATCCCATTTCTGGGGGTAGACCCAACGTTCTATTGGGTATGATTTATGGAATGTTTATCACATTGGGTTTACCACATTCGCAGCTGGGCACAGCTGAGGATCAGCTTCGAGGATTTCCTAAGAGCCTACGAGGCATCGCTGCGCACAGATCGACTGCGCGCGGTTGGTGATTTGGAGTCACCGGCTCAGATCTCACGAGAAGACCGTTGCGTTGAGCAGCCTGGTGGTATCTGTTGGTATCTGCAAAGGTGCGCCTTTCGCTACTTCGCTGGGGATGCACAATCCATCCACATCGACACCTTAGAGGTTCGCAGGGAAAAGTGAAGTCTGGAAAGATGCACTTATAGAATTTCTTCAGAATTCTGCTGAGTTCTTGATGTGTTAATCCCATCCGCAGATTCTCAGATACTCCAACGAACCCCTGGTGGAATGTATTGGATATATTATATTCACAAATCCGGGGCTCAATCAAGGGGAATGGCATGATATATCAATTGTTTCTGGGCAAATCCCCATTGAACCCACATCGAACTCCCACGAAACCCCCCATGTTTACATATTTTTTCCTCTAGATCGTTCTATCAAAATCCCACTCAAATCCCATTTACCCCTAAGGTTTGATGGTAAAGTCTCCAAAAAGTCTCCAAAATAAATGCCCACCTTCCACCACAAAAAGGGCCAGTTGGTTTCCATGGGTTTCCATGGTTTCCAGGCAGCCTTTAGAGAGATCACTCCAATCAGCTTCTCTGATGATGAAGTGAAGGACTCGCTGCCATTCGCTGCGGTTGCACTCTAACAATGGAACTGACTCGTTTTGACTGATTAGTGGGTTCAAAAGTTTCAAAAGTATTCAAATTATAGACAGTATAGTTCATGTTCCAACCTACATCATTGTTTCTTGATGTGTTGAACTGTGCAACACAAGTTGTGGAAAGATGGGCATTCGGTGATGCACTGGTGGTGCACTGGTTGCTACCTCCTCCAGTCTACCAGGATATGATTGGCAGAGTCTCTGGGAGAGCGCAGGTGTGTCGTTGTGACTGCGCTGTGGACGCGTTTTTTGTTGCTTCGTGACGTGCTGTGAAGGCCTCCGTTCACCTCCACGATTTTTGCGAGGCATTCTGAAACGTGGAAAGTAGATGCGAGTAGCCACGGCAAAAAGTCAGAAACATTGGCAAACATGAAAGTGCTGGGTCAGAGACGCTTGGAAGCACACTTTCAGAATTTGTTCATGATCCTTCCAGTTGGAGCAGTTAAAAAACATGTTGATATAGCGCAGGTGGTGTGCAAAGCCACCTTCCCGAATAGGGAGGCCTGGAGCAGTTGGACCATTGCGTATCTGTTTCGGTGCTCAACGCCCCAAGAATTCAGGATGTGTCTTGTCTGACTTATCTCTATTTATCAAAGTATCTTGTCAGGTGATTGGCCTTGAACCCTTCAACCAATCATTAATCATCATTAATCATCATTAATCATCATTAATCATCATTAATCATCATCAATCATCATTAATCAATCAAGATCTTCATGAAATTCTGCATAATTCATAATGTATCAATGATAGCATCTCCAAAAGTTGGATGAAGCATTCTGACACACTGGCTGGACCAATCCCAGGATGAACTTGGTTTCTTCCAACAGTTAGATTTGATGTGAAATTTTGATCTGATTTCGACTACGGTATTTGGGTGTATCTCAAAATGGGGGATTGACCCAAAAAATAAGCAATCTGAATGGGAAAAATGATAATCAACTACTGGATTGCCCCATCAAAATTGTTGTTTTTCAGAGAGACCCAAGTCATGGGGGGTTCCGACGACAGGGAAGGGAGGCCCTGGTTGCATCCACGCCGAAAGTTCAACGCAGCCCGCACGGTCGCATGGGTACCAAGGCGGGGTCACGAACAACTCATGGGTTGCAACTTGGTCATCTTGCAGCTGTTCTTGCCCTATCCAATTTTGGGAGACTATCAGCAGTATGAATGCTTGAAAGCTACCTAGAGATCTTGGAAAATGAGAACCACTTCAACATTCATGAAGACCTGGTGTCTCACCTGTTCTTTCACCTTTGCCTTGGCCAGTTTCACTACAGTCCCAGGAGATTGGGAACCGGCTGCACCACCTGCAGAAGGCTGTCTCTGGCAAGGGGTCGGGCACTCAGAGGCCATGCCAAGAGAGTCAGGGGTGGAACCAAACTGTTTCAAACTGTCATCCTGGAGTAGAATATGGAAATTTCATGAAATTTCGCATTAAATCATCACTAATCAAAAATCAACAAAAACAAAACTATCTACTGTACTTCTATTTCAAGGCCAGCAAATCTTGGATCCAGTGCCTCTGTTTCTCTGAGAATTTCGGAGAAACAGAGTGGGGAGAGGTAAAACATGAAATGCCATCCCACCCCAAAAGAAGCAGAAAGAATCATCGCTTTTGAGGTTGCAAGTCGATCTCAGTCCAGACTCAGATGATGGTGCAGGGCCTTAGAAAATCGAGTGCCCTGGGAAATTTGGAGAATGTTTGCCTTGATGTAGCACCACGCAGCACCATGATAACCTTCACAATCCTCCACATCTTTCTAAACTCAAACAGGAGGCTTTGGTACCGGCATCCGGCAGCTTTGCTGAGGCAGCAATCTGAACAAATTCTTTGAAGAGGATTAAGCAGATGAAACGCCTTTGATCTGGAGCATCAAAGCGTCCTCAGAGTCGAGCGGTTGAGAGCTTTGCCAGTGACATTCCCAGCAGGCTTCTCGTGGCGAAATGTAGTGGCAGCATGTGGAAGCTACCGGAAGCTACCTGTTTGGTTCATACATTGTATTTGCAACAAGTCAGGAACCTTTGCTAAAGGAAGTTGCAGCGTGCCCAAATCCCTTCGCCCCGGCCCCATTTGGCTAACCATGTGGCCCCGCTGGGATTGGTCATAGCGCCATGGTTTTCCAATCGCCGCCGAGCCCTTGAAGAGGGGACAGGCTGGCTGAAGCCCACGGCTCCCCACGACTTCGCCGTGGTCGTCTACAAATGTAGATCCGATGCAGATCCGGCAGCTGACAGAAAAAAGTTCTGATGGCATCGAAGGGTAGGTGTCGGATTTAGTAGGCTTGGTGATAGACACTAGAATCCTATATCCTTGAACATTCAACAATAGCCTAGACTGTCCTATGATATTCTAAAATATATTCATAACTCATGACTCATGACTATATAAATCTAATTAAATCTATAGAATATAGTATTCCAATGATATTTGTGTATCCTTCCGCCTCACCATGACATGGTCATTTTGACCCTACACCTGCCTTTTGGCTCAGCATCTCTGCCGTGGCCGTGCTCCTGGCAGAGGGTGCGGTTCGCACGGTGCAGAGGCCCGGCGATGTGTCTTTTTCAGGACTTGAGGTGTGTCTGAAAATGTGGAAATGATGCAAAAATGATGAGAAGTTAGCATATTCGATATGTTTTCCGGAAAATGATGGAAAATGATGTTCATAAACCCAGTTGGAGATATCCTGTGGTTTCTGCATAAATATTGTGGATATGAACCTGCAGGTCAAACCGTTGTGCAGAATGGTTGCCGAGGACAAGCACTTGCAGTCCATGTGGTTGCCAACTCCCTTTGTCTGTTGATGCAGGACGCAAAAAGAAAAAGTGATGGACCGGCACTCAGCTAACAAAATTAACAGAGTGTCATTTCTTTGCAGATTGGTTCGCAGATCAATTAACATAGTTCAACAGATTTGTCAAGCTTATAGTGGAAATGTCCGTTTCTCGTTCTCCAAGAGTCTCTAACATCCTTTTCAGTAGTTTTGTTGGTGAATCCTCCATATCATCATTTCCCCATTGATATCCCATATCCGAAACTTCTGCTCTTCAAGGCCCAGACGCCGATGCCAAGCGACAGAAACACGACGGCCCCGGCGAAAAGGGGGAAGTCATGTCGCTGGAGCAGGTCTTAGCCAAGCGGAAGGAGGAGAACAAGGCGCGGCGCAGATCGGAAAACGGATCGAAGAGGGAAATGCTACGAAATCGGAACGGAAAAGATAAAGAAAACGCGACAGTTCATAAAAGTATTTAACTACGTGTTGTTCTGTTAGCAGATTCAAAATGTGTGGATCTTCATTCTACATCTCAGTTGTAAAGCCTTTTGAGGAGTTCACCATTAGAAAAAGTTGGAAAGTTCAGCCCCTGTGCCAGGCACCAAAGTTGAAGTTTGTGTCCAAGAACGACCGTGAAAAGTGGAGACCTCGGAGTACAGCCATTGGGATCCCATTGAGATCCCATTGAGATCCCTTAAAACCGGATATGGATGGATTCCGATGGATATGGTGATGTTTTCCCCATTTGACCATTTGAGAAGTATATCATAGTATATCCCAATTTCAGATCCCATGATTTTCTCCATCTGATAGACCCAAGGAATGCTGCAAAAGAAGCAGACAAGCAAAAGGCTGAGCAGAAGAAGAAGGACCCCGGAGTCCAGTTGAGTCCAGTTGAGCCACTGCTGCCGACATTCTGCCAACTATGCTTGATGAAATGTTGCAAAATCTCCCTGGATTCAATGCCTTCGATATCTCGACAGGCCGAGGAGGCATCAAAGCGAAGAAAGGACCGGCCTAGGTGAATTCCAAAGCGTTGCGAGGAGAAGGTGAAACTGGTAAAGCTTGGAAAGTTGGACAATGCTTCCTCCAGTTGAAGACATCTTGAAGTCTTGAACCACTGTCTGCCTTCCCGCCGTCGACTTTTCGTGCCAAGCTATTGATGCTAAGCCGAACACAACACTGAAGCACTGCCAAAAGTACAATGATGACATTCTTAGACTGGGAGACTGGAGTAAACATTCATAGATTCACAAGTTGAGAAACCAAAGCTCCACACGCTCCATGGCGGCTCGTCGAATGGTTCTGCCTCCTGCACCCTATGTGCAGTCCGTCACTGGATATCCTCGCACAGTGCTGCTGCGGCACAGCACCGTGGGACCTTTCGGTGACCAAAACGGCTACCTTTCCGTGACAGGTGGTGTCCATCATGGATCATATGGATCCCAAATTTGCCAAACCCAAAGCCTTCCAGGGCTGGTGGAGTTTCTCCAAAGTATGACTCTGTTGGCCTATTTCGAGCCTGTGAGGAAATGGTGTGAGGAACAAGGTGCTTGTGATGTCATGGAACTCGTGGAAAATGCGGATGATTTGGCTGCAGCTTTGATGTTGCCCCCCACCAAACGAGATGAGTTGAGGAATGGAGCTGCAGTGGCCAAAGCCATCAGTGAGAAATACGTGGCCAAGCCGAAGAAGTTGAACAAAGCTCTGAGTACACCAGTGACACACACCGAAACCCAGCGAGCACAGACAGTTCAGGCACAGACGGCACAGACTGTACGCCTTGGGATGGCTGTGCTTCATGCTGCTTTGGCTCCCATTGGTGAAGGCATGGAACGAACGGAAACGGACTACTGGGATCAGATCGAAGATGCAGCGCACCGTAAGGCCATGGAGGATCCAACCCTATCCCGTGACTGTGAAGTCATCAAGCGCGGATCCCAAAAGGAAGACTACTACTGGAATTGTCACGTTGATCAGCACTTGCTTCGGCAGCGCAATCCCACGGATGCCGAAATCGAAGTGAAGGATCGAGCATTGAAGGCTGCTAGGGAAGAGATCATGGAAGAGTGGGGACCTGATGATGAATACCAGACAGCTGCCAAGGCATCCAAACATGCTGCCTTTGATGAGATGCGCCAGCAGTTTCTGGAACAATATGCTGGAAACCTTCATGCCGAATTGGGAAAGGGATACAAGTTGACACCGGCAGAAGTCACTCCTGGCATCAAGGACCGGTATCAAAACCTTCCGAGGAACCATATTGAAATTATGATCAAGCTGCCAGTGTTTCTTTTCCATTCCCGGCAAAGGTGAAAGGGATGTATCGCTGGGTTCCCTTTAGATTTTGGAATTCAATACGATGTTTTTTTAATCAATTCAATAATTCAATGCAATTTCTCCATTTTTCTGGCACAAAGCCACCTGTTTCGCTGACCAGGAGAAATTCATGAAGGAGCAGAAGGAAACCTCAGCCGTGCCAGACTATGGCTATCATGGAACCAAAGTGGCCAACATTCCCTCCATTCTCAGCACAGGTTTGAAGGTCCCTGGCCAGAACAGTGGTGTGAGAGTCGCCAACGGTTCTGCCCATGGGGTGGGCATCTACACTGGGATGCCAGGTGGGGGCCCAAGATATCCAAAAATGCCCCAGATGTGCTCAGTGATTCTTCAGTGATGTTTGTTGGAACCACGAACCTGGAGATCAGTTGCTTTCTTATGTTCCTTGATGGTCCTTGTGCTTTTCAGGAAATCTGTGGCTCTCCAAAGGCTTCAGTGACACTTCGAACATGTGATGCTCTCAGTTTCTTAATGACAGGGTGTTGCAATACAGCTGTGTGGTATGTATAGTATGGATCAGCGATTGTCATGAAACCAGGATCAGCACCGTCGCACTTTGACCTCCAAGGCTGATTTGTGGAGTCCTTGACCCAGATGCCCCACCGAGACCACGAGTGGCAGTACCTGCAACCAAGGCAGCTACAGTGACAGCACCTGCCTTGAAAAGTGGCCATCGAAATCATCACCGACCAGCTACTACTCCTGTTGTAGCGGGTGCACCAGCTCCAGTCTACGCCTGCACGGAATTCCGAAAGACTGATGAGATCAAAGTGGTTGGAGGAGCACGAGTCATCTTCAAAGAAGAGCGGGTAGCACCGCTTTTCATTGCTCAACCGGCAAACTCCTCTGAAACATTTTCTCCACATCCAGTACATGCAAAGGCACCTTCACGGGGTGGCAGCAAGGGTCAAGTCTACATCCCAGAGACTGGCGCAGTGGTGTGGGACTGTTGGGAAGCTGTTCGCTGCACCGAGACTCGTCGTTTGAAGCGGAGGCTAGTAGCAAAGGAGCGACAGCAACAGCGCCAATCGTTGAGGCTTCTGAAGAGTACAGAACAAGAAACCTTCGGAGAGTACAGTTCTCGTCCTTGACGATTTTTTCCCGCTGTTTTAGATCGATCTGAAAGCTGAGACTGGGAAGCCGGCTGCAAAGCAGATGTGGCTCACTCGGTGTTGCAGCTGTACAGATGAATGTGCAGAAAAATTGTGATTTGAGTGATGTACTTGGGATATGCCGATATGCCTTTGCCACTTGCTTCTGCTATGCACACCTTGCAGAGCCTTCGCAGCGCCTGGTTTCTTTGGGGAACACTTTAAGGGACATGCAGCTCCAGGCACTTTCAAGTTTCAGTACTATTCAACTATGGAAGTTTTGAACGTGCAGGACTTCCTGCTGCAAGAGGAGATTGAGCGCGAGCGCGAGCGTTGGAAGCTGAGCGTGCGAATGATCCTTCAGGAAAAGCCAGGAATGTAGGGTTTCCCCGTGTCATCCAAAACAATCCAAACTCCTGGGCTCACCAACAGGTCAGCGAGAGCGTGAAGAGCGTGAGAAGGAACGAAAGCGACGAGAAGAAGAGCACTTGCCTCAGAACTGCCTTAACTGTGCTGTCCTAATTGCCTGCCTCACCTGTTGAATTTGTTGATGTTTGGAGTGCAAAACTGGTTGTGAAATTAGTTGAAGCTGTGTGGAGTTGCACCAGTATTTCAAGGCGACAGCGCGAACGCGAGGAGCGCGAAAAGGAAAGGCTGAAGCAGAGGGAAGAAAAGGACCCAAAGCTGGGATGGCTGGAGAGTTTTGGTGTGGCACGTTTTATCAAACATATATCAAACCGAAGAAAAATACGTTAAGCCTTGAGGTCATTACGGCAATTTACGTGTTTGTTGATTAATTAGTATTCCTGTTTGTCAAGAATTTGTTGTAACTTGTGTTTCGTTGCTTGATTTTTGTTTATCTCCTTTGAAAGGTGGAGTAGCCCTTGGTTCTGGTGGCATTCGGAACACTTCCATTGGGGACCATGATAAATACTACAGATACATTAGTTATACCGCCATTTTGGGGTAATTTGTCAATGGCTGAACAGCAGCAGAGAGTGAAAAACGCCACCGGTTTTCTGGAACCAAATTGCCAGGAAGGGCTGATGCAGACCAGTTCTCTGGCAGAGATGAATTTGCTGCAGCTTGGCTGGGAGAATCCAGGTGTTTGAAACACTTTGGATGAGAGGAAGAACAAAACCATGATTTTTTTCATGTCCTGCTTGGATGATATCCGATGCCCCAATGGGCATGGGGGGAGCACGCCATCAAATGTTCCAATACGTTCCAGTGATATCACTGGAGCCTGCCAGAAAAATCCCCTCTCCAAGGAAGCTGCCAGATCAAGAGAGACGAGAGCGACAAGCAGAGAAGGCCAGAAATCTTGGAATTCTTCCAGTGTCGTCCAACTTCCAGTGATTGCAGAAGATTTGACGAAGATAACATGGATAAACTGAGGAATTGGAGCTCATCAAGAGACACTACCTTGGCATGAAGGCGTGGAAAACAGTGGCTGACCACGGTTTGACCCACACAGGGTTAAAGTGGATGCGCAGATTGGAAATCGTTTTGTCAAAGGACAACTCTGTTGCTTTGCAGTGGAGATATTGTATGTTCACGCTTTGTCAGGAGAACAAGAAGAAGATGCAGAAGCCTTCCGAGAAGTTCAGAAATATCTTCAACTTCGAGTTGAAACCCCAGAGTTGATGTCGTATTGCTAAACTCCACCGTTTTGGAGACGTGGCGGTCAGATAGTCACTGGAAATTTCATTCATCAAACTGGATGTTTCTATCAAAAGTATGGATGTTCATTTGTGGCAGCTGGTCTCCTTAGGTGGAATGCAGATGACGACACCATGCGAGGTGACAACAATCCGTCAGGGCCTTTAAAGGGCTCATAGTGATGTGTATGTTTGGATGCTTTTTGGAAATGGAAAATGTCGTTAGTTATTTCATGCTACTTTAATCAAATCTGGAAATTTCTGTGAGGCTGTACACCAAGCGTCTGGAGCCACAGCTCCTTTTCGGTGTGGGCGCCCAGGGATCGCTGAGAGATCCGGAGAGATCCAGTGCTTCGTTGCCGGGTTTCACCGGTGAACCGCTGCACTGCCGCTCCACGAGTTGTGAAGGCCGGGGATACAGAGCCGGCATCGACGTGCGCGAACAGCGTAAGAACAACAGGCGAGCGTCGAAACTAGCAGAAGTTGAGCAGAGAACGGTTGAAGATGGTTGAAGATGCGAGCAGTTTCATTTTGAAAATGATGCATTCTATAGATTCTATATAAAATATAAGAGGATATAGATAATATTCGACCATATACACATATTTAATCATATATGTATTTAGTATTTATCTATATTTATATTCCGTATACATGTTTCCTACGAGAAAATGGCATGGTCGATTCAAGACTTCAAAGCCCAGTGGAAGTGTGTTTCTACCTAATTTTTGCCAGTTTCTATGAAGAGCTGATCGCGAAGCGTGCAGAGTATTCCGGCGAGGTGAGAACCCTATTTTTTGATGTGGTTTACCGATCATACGAACGGGCAAAGAACAGACCTTAATGTACCAAGACGGCAAACATACCAATCAGCAGACACCATCAGACCATATCAGACCTTAAGATTCTCATGATTTGTCCATTTTGCTGAGGACGTGTCCGCTTTCGTCCAGCCCTCCAAGGAGAATAGAGCTACCTTGGAATACCGAAGACAAATGGTCGCAGTTTCAACACAGTCTGCGGTTGAAATGGTAACAAAACCTTGGCCTCGTAAAGTGCATCTCCTATTTGGCCTGAGATCAAAGGCAATGAGACCTCGATTTGCCAGGAGCCGTTGTCCTTCAAACAACGAGATATCGAGGATAAGGATATTAACAAGGCCAGCAAATTCTGGCTCACATGTCCTCTTCCTTGAAAAACAACCCAAAAATTGGAAAGGCATGAAAAAACCATCCGACCCATTCAGGTCTCAAAAATGTTCCACCAGTTCCAGCTGAAGAACCCCCGCAGTCACTGTGGATCCGCCAGACCCACTGGACCGAGAAGCCTGTGGCAGACATGACCACCCGCGACTGGCGGATCTTTCGGGAGGACGCAGCACAACACCCTCTGTGGATGGATCCAATGAACCAAAAACTGGAAACTCTACGGGTTTCATAGATATGCTGTTGGTGTTTTGATGTAAAATCAAGGGGAAGGTAAGAGAATCCGTTGAACTTGTCTATCTTGTCAAAGATGAAAGAATATCCATGCGCGTCTTTGATATGTTTCCATTGGTAGAGAAGGGTGGCTGTCTCAGGATTTCCAGATCTTCATCCGTGGCGGTCGCGTGTTTGTCCCTCAAAGACATCGCAGAAGGCCTTGTTTTGTTCACGGTTTCACCTCAGCTTGAGTCACGTTCCTCCAAAATGTCCTGTGCGAATGAGAATGATCATCATCCATACATCCACAATCAATGATCCATCAATGGTTTATCAGATTGACAGCCACTTCTGTATCCAAACATAGAGAGCTGCTGATCGTTTGGCGAATGGACTCTTAAGGCCAGTGCCCATGCGTGTGTGGTCAGAGGGTCCATTGCCATGGGAGCTGTTGGAAGCCATCCACAAGGTGAGGATGGGCGTTGAGGATTTTGGGAGGTGTTGCTACTGCTGCTCTATGGATTCTTGTTGGATTCTTGTTGGATTCTTCGACCTCTCTGAACTCCCAAAATCATGGCTTGTAGTTCTTCACCTCCAAGATCATGGGAGAAGCTTTGCGGCAGGTGGGCTATGCAAGGCCGACCCCGATCCAAATGCAGGCAGGTGCTTCAGCAACCATTCAGCAACCATTCAGCAACCAGATCCATCCAGTTGGACCAACAGTTGGACCAACTGCAGTTGTGGCAGCTTCCAGGCCATCCCCATCGCTTGCCAATGTCGCGATCTCATTGCCGTCGCCGAGTCGGGACCCCAGGGACCCCCACGTGGACCCCCAACACCACGTCACCACTTCGCTGTCAACGAATCCTCAACGATTGTTTAGCGGTGGCAACCGCAGCGCCAAGGACTGGCAGCGGTAAGACTGCAGCATATGTGCTGCCAATGTTGCCAAAACCTCGGTTTCAACAACGAACAACAAATGCTGTGCTGAACCAATGCTGAGCCATAATTTTCAGTCCGTGGTTGCTGAGATCCTACGTGAAGAAGCTGCCCAAGCTGGATGATACCTCGGCACAGGATGGACCTTATGGAATTATCCTGGCGCCAAGTCGAGAACTGGTGATTCAGATTGAAGAGGAGGCCAGGGAATTCCGGGTCAGATTGGTCGAATCTCTTCACCCTGGTTTTGAATACAAGAAGATTCAATAGTGGTCCATCAGTAGAACCAATATAAATCCATTCATCTGGATCCATTCATTTAATAGAATTCAATAGATCATTTGTGGTTTTGATGAATAGATGTTGAGCCCATTTGGGGTGTTAAATCTTGCCATCCCCAGCTCCATCAGCTCCATCAGCAGGCGCGAAAGTTCGCCGCCTTCTGCGACTGCCGCATGGTCAGTGTGGTGGGCGGTCGAGACGCTGAACAGCAGGCGAGAAACAGCGGTCATCTGCGGATTTATGTAGGGTTCATGTTGAAGAATACCCTCCAGTAGGCAAACATGGCAATGGAAAGTCCTCCACGAAAATAAGTTGCCTTGCGGTGAACTTCATTCAACTGATATACTGATATTATAGATTATTTGACAAGTTTTGATGCCAAAGAAGTCAGTCTTCCAAGATGACACAAATGCCACTGGAGATAAAGCCATTTGAAGACGTGAAAACGCATCAGAAAAGCAGCTGGAGGCCTTTACGCTGCGACAGGGTGTAGAAATTTGTATGGTGGAAGCCTCAACTCCTGCTGGCAAATGTTCAGATTGAAAATTGTGTCAGGTTTCAGCAGAAAACATGGAAACTCAAGACAACTCAGTGTAATCGCAGCTGGGTTGCCCTTGGACTTCACGAAGTCTTCATAGCAACTGATGGTGTACTTCAGAGGCTACGCCCGGTCGTCTTTGTGACTCCTTGGACAAGAGGCGATGGCAGAGACAACAACCAAGTCCCCACTCATTGCAAGCATTCTAAGTTTCCTGAGATCATGATTCTGATGTTCATGTTGTTGTTGTTGTTGTTGTTGACGATGTTGTTGTTGTTGTTGTTGTTGTTGTTGTTGTTGTTGTTGTTGATGATGAGGATGGCATGGCAACGCTATCTCAATTGTTGGCACCGTTGCGGTTCACTGCAAAGCAAATAAATCATGCCAGGCACACCGTCCTCAATCAGTGCACCTATGTGGTAATCGATGAGGCATTGAAACTGCATTGAAATGTATTGAACATATGCGAAGATGCAATATGATGCAATGGAATTGGGAACGGATCTATTTTGTTTCTTTTTGTTCTTTGTCTTGGCACAAAGACATTGGCTGTGGTGAAATGTGGTGAGATGAAAGCCCAGATAACGTTTGTGTTTTCAAAGCACGTGACGTTCCAGGCAGACAAGATGGTGGACCTTGGTTTCGAGGCAACGAAACACGAGCCAGAAAGCAACACTGAATTGAAACCAAAGAAACTTTTCTCAAGGAAAATCAGGAAATATCTGAACAAGCAGCAAGCTTTTGGTGTTTGTGGTGCTTGTATGCATAGACTCCGCAAGAAAGAGCAGGATGGTCCCAGCAGTCCGGCCGCTTGCCCTCTCAGGACTATGTGAGACGAGTCTTGTTGGCCATTCCAGCCAGCAACATGAAAGCAGACAACGAGGAAGCCGCTGAGAAGCAGGACTGGTGGCAGACTGGTGGCAGACTGGTGGCAGACTGGGATGCTCGTTGGGCGCGTTGAGCGTGTTGATCCATTGGCCTTGTGATGTCTCCATGTCACGGCATGCACAGCTTTTGCTCGGAAGCAGCTAATGGACCATGAAGCCCATGGTCATATGATGTCAAATGCAAAAAGCACAGGTAGAGATATCCGACTGCAGAAGAAGGGGACAAAGGACACCAGGAACCATCACAACATAGAATTGTCAGACCTGTATAGAGTCCTTTTCCCACAGGCTTTCTGGCCAAGAGCCATGAGGAGGATTGTTTTCATTGTTGTTCGTTTCACATGCAAAGACACTGCAAAGAGTTTGATACTTCTTTCTTGAAAAGCGACTGTAGACACCATGATGAGACTGCGCGAAAATATGATACGAGCGGCAATACGGCAATTCTGCTGCTGCTGCTGTGTGCAAAACCTAGCTTTCAGCAGGCTCCAAATGTTCTGAAACACCAATAGAAGCATACCATACAGCTATCAGATTTCAGCACCAATAAGACGAAGAATGATAATACTGCAAACAGTCATTTCTTGCATGTTCATACATTTTCAACTTCATTCAGACGTGTGCCTTCAAGCATTCGGAAACCTCAGGTAAAGAAGCCCACAGGATGTGTGGACATATCTGAGGTGCGTGATGTTGCGCTGTTCAAAACCCAACAGGTTGGTTCTTTCGGCAGTTAACGCCTTCCATTATCATGAAATCATTTCATGTTGGATTTCACGTCTCCAAAGCTCATGCTCAAAGCCAAAGGGAAAGAAAGAAGATGCCGTTTTCGTTGGAAAACCCATCGAGGCTCGACTCCTTTTGCTCGTTTTGGCCCGTCCAACTTCAACTGATGCGAATCAGCTGTTCCGCCAGGAGCTTGAGGAGATTCAGAATGATCAGAAGCTCCAAGTGAATGAACAAGTCCAGGTGGGAGATTGTGCAGTGCAACTCAATCGCTCGGAATGCTTCGTCAATGTGGAAGAACCGTGGAAGAAGCCAAGCCAAAACATGGTCCAGTTCCCGATGGATCAGGAGCCTGAAATCCCCGGAGTTGTGGAGGTTGCCGATGATCGCCTGCCAGTGTTGGACCTTCCAGGCGCGGAAAGCCACCGCTCTCGGGTTGAAAAATGTGAGGCAATTTTTTTGGAAAACTGTGGAAGGTATCAGAATTGAACTAAACTTGAGCCCCTCTCAGATGGCGACGCGTGTGGCCTACAGATCTTTGAACTTCTGGGAAGAGGTGTTGAGCTGCTGGGATGTTGCTGATGTCAGTGAGTTTCCTAGGTTTAAAAGCTCAAAAGTAAGGATATGATGAGATTTTTGGGAATTCTGATCAATCCACAAATCGACAGAAATTTCAACGATACCTGTAGAATTGCCACGAAAACACAATGACCTAGCTCGATTCATTGCTTCAAGCGGTGTTTTCCAGAGTCTGACCACATTTGAAGATCACTCCACTTGGGAAAACATGGAAAACATGGAAAACGGATGACCCACCGACTGGAGTGTCAACATGTGTCAACGCAGGTGCCAGCGGCTGCCGCGTCCACCGGTGTCATTTGGGCGATCGGATCATGGCCGGCAAGGTCTTGCCATTGGGGCCAGCCACCTTCCCCGATATGGTGGAGGACCTGCAGAATGAAATGGCTCTTATGAAAGCCGCTGGAGAGCACCTTGACTTATTCCTAGCTGCTCCTAGCTGCTCCTAGCTGACTTATATTTTTTTTTTCGCTTTATTGGATTATTGGACATTGCTGTGTGGTTTTTTGAAAAGCAATGTTGATTTGAAGTGTTTCTAACTGTGATTTCGTATGTCATCCCAATTTTTTCGGGGATTTGACCTTTAAATCACGTTCTTTACGATGCGTAGCATCATGTTTTTGGCAACGCCATTGCCAGGCATCCGGCGTTGATGTTGTTTTTTGGTGCTTGGAGCACTAATCGCTTCATCTTGGACAAGCAGCAGCTCAAGGCACGGACGGTTGGAGATGGTTGGAGGAAGTGAGGAACATAATTCTGAAAGATAGGGGAAGTGGACGAAAACAATGGGAGAGCACAAGTTGAGAGTGAGATATCTGAGATATCCTTTTAAAATCTAGACTCTTCTTTGCTCGCTGTCCCTGAAGCATACTCAGCCCTGAATCCCGCATCTTTTGCGCTACTTTGGCGCTGCCAGGCCTATGTTTTAGGCATCGAGTTGTGCGACACGAATCTGGAAGATGTGCTGCAAAAGCGCAAGGAAATGCATCTGGGACAGTGACAGATTCAGATATGGAGGTGTCATGAGGTCGTCAAAAAGTTCAGTACACCTTCCAGTTTGATCTTCAAAAACACCATGTAAGATTAAAAACCCTTGAAAGCGTGATGTTGGGCATCTCAAGGGGGTTAACTTTGTTCATCACCTTAGGATATAAAGATCCTAAGGCAGAAGCCTCTGGAGCAATCCGAGATGCTGTGTATTCTGAAGCAGGCCAGCAACGTTGAAACAAAATCCGAAATTGTTGATGTTGATGGCAAATCCTTGAAGCCGAGGCACAAGAAAGGTGTGAAGGAAGTGATGCATGAATCTGGTAAAAATACTGCTTTTGCTTCGAAAAAGTCGTCATTTTCAAGCAAAAAAAGGAGATCGTAGGAGAATTGATGTGAACAATGTGAATGGTGTGGGAAACCATCATTTCTGATGGTTCTTTCAGAGTTCGTTTCGTAGGTCTCCAAGGCTTTGGCGCATCTTCACAGAAACCGAGTCATGCACCGAGACCTCAAAGCAGGCAACGTTTTCTTGCGCCTCGGCCGCCTCGGGTTTCAGGAAGTGGTGAGAAACACGCAGCAGAACGGAGCAGAACGGAGGTTTGAACAGGTCGAAGTTTCACCACGTCAAAGTTTCAACCGCTTCTGTTCTACAGACCTCTCAAGTGTTGGAATTCATTGGTTTTTTTGAGGATGTTTCCATTTTTTGAAGAGACTGTCCTTGTGAGGTGCAAATCCGGCGACAAGGCATGGAGTTGACCCCTGTTGATTCTATCAGATATCTCCCGTCGGAGCATCCTGGAGCATCCTGGAGCATCCTGGAGCAGTTTCGCAGGTCGATTTGGTGCTCACTGAAGCCATCGCAAAGCTGGGAGACTTCGGTGTGGCCAAGGCGGACCTCAGACGCTCCACAGTTGGACACTTCACTGAACTGTGCCCCAGGTGTGCAGTCGAGCGCAGACTCCCGCTGCTGACCCAGAAGCTTCAAACAGAGCCGAACAAGTCAGTTTTGGGAAAATACAGCGAATCATAGCAAATGCTTGCAGTGTGGTTTGAACAGTCAACGGTTGGTCTCAAAAATGGAAAACCATTCGTTCTGTGAAGTGTGAATCATGCTCAATCATGACACACCAACAAAAAAAGTTCTTGATTCGGTCAGAATACTGCAGGTGCAGACGCCACACTTCATGGCACCGGAAGTGGCAAAGCAGAGTCCGGGGCATAGAGAGGGCATGTGGTGGGCTTCAAAATGACAACACTATCTTTCAGTCAAACTGTTCTAGCAAGATGGATGAACATGTGGCATTTTATGCGGAGTCCTCAATCAAGATGTGAGGTTTCTAAGACTGAAAAAGCAGGTGGTGTTTGTAAGAATACTTCTAATCGCACTTTTGTTTGCACTGTGATTGTCTTGCAGAGATGATTTATGACCAGGCGAGTATGGTCCTGCTGCAGACATTTGGGCCTTCGGATGCTTGATGCTGCAAATGATGCAGCTTAGCCTACCTCATGGCGAGGACCTTTCGGGAAACGCAATATAAGAGAGAAGATTATGGGGTCACATTCTGAGAGATGTTGAGTTCAGAGGAAGAGCAAACACTAGAAACCCTCTTTCCTTCGCCTTGATTCGACCAGATTTTGCACTTTTTTGCACCTGAGGTTTGAGGTTTGAACATTGTGAGATTGTAATGGCACCAACCCATTGTCAGTGCGGTGCACCTTGCGAGAGGAC
Organism: Symbiodinium sp. clade C Y103; assembly: GCA_003297045.1. Taxonomy (NCBI): domain Eukaryota; class Dinophyceae; order Suessiales; family Symbiodiniaceae; genus Cladocopium; species Cladocopium sp. clade C. Next base: position 3,773 of record BGPT01000506.1, on the reverse strand, counting down.
CTGACTTTGCCACAGCTTGAAGAGGCGTTAGCCTTGGAAAAAGAATGAAAAAAATGGAGAAATGCGTTCTACACGGATAGGTGAGAAAATCAGAGATGTGCATCATTTGATCTTCAACATATGTTTTATTTATAGATACAATTCAAATACAAATCAGATGTTACATGTAATTGTTCGATGCCAAAGTCAAGTCCACAGGTGTTGATTTGACGGCATGAGAGGCCCTGCTGGCGGGCACTCCACAGCTCTCAGGGCGGGAAGAAGCTTTGGAGCGCAGCCCTAAACTGGTCCGGATGCCCTGCGGCAGATGCGATATTTTCTGTGGACGGAAATTCACAATGTCTCAAAACCCAAAGGGAAACATGTTTTCATGCAGAATCTCCAATTTAGTTTTGTATGGTTTTGTCATGTTTTCATACAGGAGCCGTTGCTTGCAGCAGTTTTCTATCCAGGTGGCAATGATGGACCGATGCCTTCAAAAGGCTGGAGCTTCTACGCTAACCATGGCAACGACAAAGATGTCAGATATGCTTTGATATAATCTGATCATAGGGTAGCCCTAAATCTGTTGATCATGATTGTCCTAGTTTAATTTAAATGGTCAATTTGGAGATATATCATATTATGTGTATATATATATATATTATACCATTAGACAAAGCCATATGTGTTGCTGGTCTTTTCGAGGATCCAACAGCTCGACCTACAGCGGAGCAAGTGTCTGAAGAGCTGGAAGCCTTCGATGAAGCTGCTCCTTAACTGCTGTACACATTCTGTAAACGAGGTGTCCTAAAATGGAGGTACCCCAAAAATGGATGATTTATAATGGAAAATCCGATTGAAGTGTTATTTCAGAAGATTTTGGTGATCATTTCCATGTGACAGTTTTTGAGATTTGAATTTTGAAATGGGGCCGGAAAGAGCTGGAATTGGCTTGTTTCCGAGCGCTTCTAATTCGCCTTCCAGGCGCTTTTTTTTTTGAAGCCCACGTGAAACGTGGTGTCTTATGCTGCCAAGCAGCCAAGATTAATGACATTTCGGTCCAGTGAAACTGGAGTCAGAAATATTAGTGTTAGTGACCACACACTGCGAAGTACATGGCTGCAACGAGGCAAATTGAAAGTGTGTCCTTGATATGATTAATTATGTTTTTTATCAAGCAGTGTTCAAATGTGTCATTGCAGCTATTTGCTTCCATATTTTTGGAGAGTGTATAGCATCGGAAGTGTCGCCCGAAAAAGAACCAACCAGTTGGTTTGGCAACGGATTCATCACGGCTTCAGACAACCCAGAACTCATCCCAGGAGGAAGATGCGAAATCTGCCAAGAAGAAATACCGAATTACGCAGATGTTCAGGCGCTGGCATCATTCTTTTCCAGCTTTCTACAACGACTCCGATGAACTTGGAGAATCCTGTCGGTATAAGGCTTCAACAATTTGGTCAAGCGGTTTCATTGGTTCCAAAAGGTCCGGAATAGATAAACAATGATAACTTGATTGCGTCGAAAATCCTACTTTCCGTCTATTTCGAGATGAGAACATTTTAAACTGACCTCCAAAATACTCCAAAGCTATCCATCCGTAGTCCATCCATATCTGTCCATTCCCTTTGTCCATCCCCTTCTGTCCCCCGTCCAGTGCCACGATGCCTCCGGCCATCGAACGAATGGCGCGCAGCTTCCTTCGGCCGGGTCCTTGAGCACCGCATTCTGCTGTCAAAAGCAGAAAGGGTACGTGAAACAAAGCACCCGAGGGGCTCCAGATACAGAAAATCTGTTTGATTTGCTGCATCCAAAAAGAATGCTTAGGGAAACCTTTTAGAGTTTGCAAACCATAAGTCGACACGTTGGAATCCGTTGATTTCCGACAAAAATCAGGTGTCCTGCTATCATCAACGTCGGTGATCCAGGGCAGGCCAAGAAGGACACCGGAGGGCACCGGAGGGCACCCGGAGATGGCACCCGAGGCATAGGAAGATCTGAAAAGTCATTGAAGTTCAGCGTTGAAAGCCACTGAAACTCAGAAGCCAGTGTTCAAGAGTATAGTAAAATACATGTATACTGTATGTATATATATATATATACATATGTATTTGTATATGAATATTATATACTATATGATATGAGTATATATTGTATGCATTTGTATTAGTCGTCTTTATGATAGCCATTTTTTCAACTGAAGATATCGGCCCAGGACATTGAGCAGAACTTGGAGTTCATTGGTGAGGTCCGAGATGCTGCGGGTTGTGATTGGGTTGGGTAGCGACTGCGCACGACGGCCAGGCCAAGAAAAAGAAGCGCTTGGAAGAGATGTTGGTGGGTGCGGAGCCGCCCATTATTGTCCATCTCTTAGTAGGAAAACTGACATTTGTGACCACCCTGTGGTTTACCCACTGGAAATGTCATTTTACCACTTTCTTCCATGATATTTGGACTTTGACAACTTGAGGTCTTTGTGAACCAAAAGAAGGCCGTGGATGTGCTGTCCAAGTGGCCTCCTCAAGACAGCATCGGACTTTGGGCCATCGGTGACGTCGACTTCTCATCCCAGGTCCTTAGACAACAACGGCTATCGCGTTTGCTCGATCCACGGTGGAAAGAGCCAGGAGCGACAGGGAACATCTGAAGCATTCTGAAGCATTCTGAAGCATTCTAGGCCAATTCTGATGGATACTACTGACACTACGCTGAGACTTAGTGTAGGGAGGTTTCAGAAAGCTTTCTGGTACAGGAGCAGCGCGAATGGGCAATGAACTCCTTCAAGGAGGGCAGGCACGGGGATAAGATTCAAACTTCTGAAGAGAGACGTGTAAAACTCTGAGACCAGGTTCTATGAGACAACTGTCTAATTGGTTACATGACCCGAATATGTCTCATTCCCAGTATGATACAAGTTCATCAAATTATCCATGATGATATCACGTCTCCTTAGTTACATCTAATATCAGATTCCATGTCATTTTTTGGGTTCCCATTGGGTTCCCATTCTGTGCGTTTTGAAGGTACGACATCCTGGTGGCGACCGACGTGGCCGGTCGTGGTTTGGATATCGAGGGCGTGCAGCGTGTCATCAACTTCGATATGCCAAAGACCATCGAGGCGCCACTGAAAAAACAGGGGAGTTCTTTGCAAATGAAAACAGATATGAAACACACATGCTGTAGATATCATACATCTATGTGTGTATATCATCATGTTCTCTATTTAAATGGCCATTGGGGTACCACATCTTCAGACACATCCAGCGACATGAAGCATGGTGCTAACATCAACGTGTCTCAGTAGCCTCTCTGCGGTTCCCCCAAGCGACTTCGCGAGGACTACACGCACCGCATTGGACGAACTGGCCGAGCAGGTCTGAAGGGTCCTTGTCTCAGCTGTATCTAGCTGTGTTATGGCTCCCAAAGCCTCCAAGTTTTTTCAGAGATGAAAGTCACCACCGAAACGAGCATTTCACAAAGTTTTCAGAATTACAATACCAAAGTGATCCAAAGTGACCGTTGCCCTTTGATAAGTTGCAAAGCCAACCTGAGCCATGGACCGCATGGACCGCATGGACCGCATGGACTAAGGATTGGCGATTTCCTTTGTCACTCCAGAGGACCTGAGTTTCTGTTTCTTCACACCTGTGCCAAATTGTGCCATTGCCTATACACATACTATATAGTATCTATATATATATCACGAAAGCTAGCTTTTGCTAGCTGAAGTCCCTCTTGCTTTAGCAAGGTATTGGGGGGGCTGGAATCTCCAATCCAGTGAAACCTCAC
>BGPT01000505.1:395070-411267 GCA_003297045.1 Symbiodinium sp. clade C Y103 | reverse complement strand
AAACAGCAGCCGAGAAGATCAGTCAGCCAAGAAAATCACTACAAACTACCTTTCCATCCTTTTGAAAGGATCTTGAAGACTTCAGTGGTATGAACTTAAAAATCACTACAAACATCTTCTTGCTTTTTTAANCCAGTAATCAGAACGTAGGACGTAGGTGTTTCACAAACTCACGTAGGTGCTGCAATGTTAGTGTGCAGCGCTCTTGAACCACTACAAGAAGCAGGGGGAGGAAAACAAAACAGCAGCCGAGAAGATCAGTCAGCCAAGAAAATCACTACAAACTACCTTTCCATCCTTTTGAAAGGATCTTGAAGACTTCAGTGGTATGAACTTANAAATCACTACAAACTACCTTTCCATCCTTTTGAAAGGATCTTGAAGACTTCAGTGGTATGAACTTAAAAATCACTACAAACATCTTCTTGCTTTTTTAACATGTTCTTGAAGGACCTGTTCTTAAATCGCCTCATATTTGTAGAAATCCTTTATCCAGAGGTTTTGGAAATTGTAGTAAAATATTGTTTTTGATGTGTTCATTTTTTGCAGTGATTTTGGTTGGGCATCACCACTTTACAGCTACAAAGTCAGGCTCCAACACTCACCCTGAAATAACAACCCCGATAGAAATGGGATTTACCTTCTGGTAATTTAACATAGCTATTGAAAATTGCCATTGAAATAGTGGATTTTCACATTAATAGCATGGTGATTTTCCAGTTCGCTATGTGGCTGTTTACCAGAGGGTATACCTCCAGCAACCAAACAGAACCAAGACTCTTGGAGATTTCTTGAATCCATTTTTTTTCAAGCATGGATCCGTTGAAGGTCAACACTGCCTTGACTGTCATCGGACTGCAATGGAATCTTCTTAGTTTCGATGTTCATCTTGATTCTTGTCATGTTGACAAAACAACATAAGCAGATCAAAAAGGGTGTAGCAGATCTGTGCACGGGATCTAAAATCAGACATGTACTTGTCACGTCGATTTTGGACTTTACATCCATTTCAGCTGCTTCTATTTCTTGTTTATAAAATCATCCTCAGCTGATATGGGACAGGCTCAATCATTAAAGAACAACCACTTCTATTCTCCAGTTTTGGTCAGTGTTGCTCCGACCCATTAAAGGGAAATTATAGCCACTTCTCAGGGAAATTATCTTTTTTTCTATGTTTTCCTTGTATCTATTTCCAGATGGGTAAGATACAACCCATCAGGTGCCATGAGTAATTTTCCTATACATTTTAATGGGTTATTATGTCCTTGTATGTATCCATACGTATCCTTATCATGAACGCATAACTTATTAACCATAAATGGGAAAAACACCAATGAGATCTATTTAGTAGTTTTTTTTTTAATTTTCCCTATATATATATACACACATTATATGACTTGTTTTCCCCCATGTATCGGTTCTGTTTTTCTTGACCTATCCATTTTCCCACCCCTTTGCTACCAAAAAAGGGGCCCCCTGTTGCCTCAGGAGAAGAAACAAATGAATTCATCCCCGGTCATGGAGAAGCGGCAGCTTTGGCTGTGGTTTATGGAAAAATGTAGCCGTGTAGCCCCCATTAATGGGCCAAAATCTATGGTAACATTGGATTAGGGAAGTTTACATAAATAAATGTATATATACACATACAAATTATATACATGTTTATAGCAACTCCCAGCTTCATCAGGGGTGAACAGGAAAGGGTATGGTTTACGATTGATTGGACTCAGCACATTTGCGTCAAACTCACAAAGTCCATGTTGTATGCGGCCCGGGTCATGTTATGTTTTTTTGTGAATTTCAGTAGCCTTCTCATCAAGTTTTGATCTCACGGCAGTACACCAGCCCATGTTGTGTGAATCCAATATTTGGAGCCATACAGAATGTGCACCCAGTATGTTGTGTACCCATTTCGATTGTAAACCATAGGTATCATACCATCATGGTAAATTAACAGTTCGACCCTGAAAATAGCTATGTTTTAGAGATAACGAATCTTCTAATCCATATCTGCCATCCCAGGGTCGAACTGTTAGTTTACCAGAGGGTAATGACATAGTGTCAACCTGGATCAATAAGCCCCAAACGGCTGTTTAATTGGGTGGGTAACCATTTAAATAGTTTAAGTACTAGATGAAATGACTCTTGGGGGATTATCCCCCGAACTAGTCAACCATCGCTTATTAATCAGGGGTTGACGTATTACGTGAGAATTTACCATCCATCCGAACCACCTCGCTTCAGAGGATCATGGCGGCCACAAAGCAGTGCCCATCGCCCTTCATCGTCCCTTGGAGATGGTGTTGACTGAAACGGGGCCCCTGGGTTTTGAGCTGTTTAAAATCAATTACCCTCCAGTGAACTAACATAGCTATGGAAAATCACCATTTTTTGTGGGAAAATACACTATTTCTATGGCCATTTTCAATAGCTATGTTAGTTCACCAGAGGGTAATTCACTATGAAGAATTGAAAACCATACTTCATCCGCTTCATCATCATGATGAACCATTGCTATTCACCATTATTTTCACATCTATTTACATTTACTAATCAGTATTAACCATTATTAAACATTATTAACATTTATCAACCATTATTAGCCAGTATCAAACATTATGAACCGCTATTGACCACTATGAACCATTGAAGATAAACCATTTTAAGTGTTAAATGATGGTAATTCATGGTTTAGTACGTATGCTTAATTAGTTTTTATAGATGGTGATACTGGTTATTCATAGTGTTTATTCTGGTTGATGATGGTTAATAATGGTTCATAGTGATGACAAACAACTGATAATGAATAATTTTTGCAACGGGCATGGTTCTGCTCTTTGACGCCTGAAGCTGGGAATGTCCATCATGGATGTTGTAACTGCGTAACTTAGACAGCAAACATGCTGTCATGGTTCCAACTGGTCAGCAGAAATGCGTTGTGCATCAAAACCATGTGCACCCCAAAAATTGTTCGCCCCAGTCTTTGGATCAGCCTGCTAGTGGTATGTCACTGTGACATCTGCCAAGAAACTTGACTGATTGTCATTCGGCAAGGGAAAACATCACTGACTGAGAAGTTGAGTTCTTCCATCATTGCCTGGTAGATGCTATATATATATATATAGGTGGGCGGTTCCGGTTCCTGCATCGGACTCTGCAACGTTTGAAATGGATGAAACCACCAATGATGGTTGGTCAATATCTCCATCCTCCTGGTTTTTTTTCTACGCCCACATTCTTTTCACGTGAAACATGGGACATTTTCAGCCTCTAAGTTGGATGATTTCGACGTCGAGCCCCTGTGGGTTTTGACATCTGGCGACGGCAGGTGTCGTACCATGGATGTTGCCAAACGCCCAGATACATCTACTTCAAGCGTCTCGGAGTAACATGATCCAGCTATGATCCAGCAAAATCATATAGAAACACCGACCTCAACAAAAAATATGAGGCTTTCCATAAATCGGAGATCCTGAAGTTCTGGATGTTTTTTTTTCATGGAAAATCCAGCCACAAAAATGGAGTGATTTTTCTGGGGGTAGCCTCCTGACTTAGCCCCATGGTCCCATCGACCCGGTGAGGATGGACGCTTTACTGGGAGGTGAACTTTATTATGTCTACAAAACCAATGGCCTCTATGGGAACAAGGAGCGGGAAACACAACACGTCGATTCTGCGTTGGTCTTTGGGCCTTTTCGGCGCCTTTTCAGCTTCTTCTTCTTCTTGTTGATGATGATGATGATGTTGTTGTTGTTGTTGTTCCCAGATATTTTAGGATGTCGGTCCCCGTTCTTAGTTGGGGTAGCTTAAACATTACAGGCGTTCAATTAAATGATCAGTTGGAGGTTGTGGCAACAGCTGATGAAGACAGTCCTGTTCCACCAGGTTGTAGCTGGTAATTTTAATTCCACATCAGGCCCATCATATTCTCTAACCAGTTCACCAAGTATACTTCCATTACATAGCCACGATATGTTCATGCTATTCCCATTGTACCCACACTATATCTTGATTGTTTCATGGGTATTGCTATCAGTGTTATCCCCAAGCAAGTATTGATAGTAATCTAAGTATTATCCCAAAATATTATAACTAGATTGATTATTATACTTAACACAATCATGTGAGTGTACCAATTACATTTGCTATTAATCAGTAATTATATTCTTCATATTACTTTTACTGCAGTTGAACTATTTCTAATCGATTATATATTACACCATTGTAAATCGTCACTATATTTTACTGTAAATAAAATACCATATTGTTATTTTGATAGGGGTGATGAGTTTGTAATATCGGAAATGATTTGTCTTATGGTTGTCTTATTGTGTATTTAAAAAAGCAAATCAATTACACATGATTTCTGTTTGAGAATAGTACAAGCGAGCACAAACTGTGCAACTTCCTACCACTCATGAAAACCATCAAATACTATGAGAGAGAAATCAGTTCCAGTTGTCAGTGGATGTGCAACCATATTATAGTTGCGTCATACGTAGTGACTATATCAGAACTAAGGTCGTTATTGCCATGGTACCCATGCAAATAAAAACCCGACCGCACCCCCACTGTATTACAGTGATCACCACCATGGCTGTTTATATCACCAGTAAATCCCCATTGAATCCCTTTTGTTTTGGTTTTATATTAAGTATTATATCGCATTTTATACTCTATGTTCAGAGTCACAGCCAAAAAAAAATTGATTACAAACTATTACAACCCAAAAAGCTGGTTAATAGTAGCTGTTGCAACTATCTACAACATTGCAAATAATATATGTTTCACATGCTATTAACCCCCACATACCAACTCATTAGTTCATGCCGCAAAAAGACAAATAACAACTAACTCATTAATTGAACACAAATGAATATTACTAATATATCCACCAAGAAGCTAACCGTGAGTAAACCAACAACTGGGGCTTGATATTAACATAGCCTAACTATACTGATTAAGTGTTGTTATGTTAAGCCAGCTTGTAAACTACAAATTGTTGGAATATGTACTCTTAAAGCAGCTAGAAGTATGAGCTAGCATAAAAGTTATACTACTAAAACCAACTCATATTAAGTATAGTCGATAAATCACTGTTGCTTTCAATGGTACAACATAAACGTGTTAGTTACAAGGTGGGCCCCCCAATTGTAAGTTGCTATATCCCATGAACTATGATTATAGCATGCTATCTCCTACATGAAGCCTAGGTCAAAAGCGGGATGATCCTCCCATCAACTTTAGTTGATAAACCCCACGAACTATCATTAATCAGCTATACCCTCTGGTAAACGTTTACATAACTATGGAAAATCACCATTTTATTAATGGGAAAATCCACTATTTCTATGGCCATTTTCAATAGTAAACTGTTAGTTTACCAGAGGGTCACTACCATGAACATCGCCATTTGTTCCGGGTGATTTCACCATGTTCCACCCCCAGGACACGGCGCGCTACTACGTGGCCAGTGCGCTCATGGCCCTGCAACACCTGCACCAGCTCCGAGTCATGCTACGATCCCTGAAGCCGGAGGTGCTCGGGGCGGGGGAAGATGGGGAACAAGAATCCAGGAGGAATTCAACAATCACCCAGTAATGTAATTATATGTATGTATGAATATGTATATATGTATATACAAATATTAGTGTAATTACATATTCATATTTATATATATATATGATATGTATACATATATATATATATATATACATATCTCATATATATATATATATATATATGGGGTTTCTTGAAACGGAGGTTCCCCAAATCATAGGGTTCAATACGAAAAAAATGTCTAAGTTTGGATGAGTGGGGGGTATTGCCATTTCAGGAAACTTCAAAATATCACAAATGGCCTTGTTTCAGTTATTTTCAGGTAAGTTAATTGTGATAAAATCAACTCCAGATTCATGCATGTACATATACATATATTTGTAAGTTCTTTCTGTCTCATATAATTTGATATGACTATTAATCATTACATTATGTGGTATATATGACTGCATATCTTTTGTTTAGTCACACTTATTTGTCTATCATATCGCAATATTTTAGATTGTATTACGTTGGATGATTACATAGATATATCAATGCAGGGCATCTTGTAATTGTAGAATACAGTACTCCCTAAAATAATTCGAGATATTTACATTCCTTGACTGGACTACAAAACGGTAGTGAAATATGAATACACGTTAGATGTTTCTTGGTGGTTTTTTAGCCAGGATAGAATATAGAGAAGCACTGGTGGATGACTAAAATAGGGGTACCCCCAAATCATCCATTTTAATAGGATTTTCCATTATAAACCATCCATTTTTGGGTACCACCATTTTAGGAAACCCCCATATTTCTGGAAAATGCATTGTTACAGCAGAGAAGATCTCCTCGGAACATCCGGGTTGGGGGATAGGTGGGAAGTGACAAGTGATGGATTTTTTTTAGCTGATCCTTCTGATGATGATTGGTAGTGGATAGTGCAATTTTTCGTGCACTTTTTGGAGGACATGTTGGAAATCCTATCAGATGAACCTTCTGGATGTCCAGATGAATGTTGGAAATTCGATCCGAAACAGGGATACACATGGACATGTTCACTAATACTACTGGGCATATCAACAGCAATTGGATCTGAATCATTTAGTACGCAGAGCAACATGTGATCTCCCATTACCCATCACCCATCGAGAGTTTAATAGTGCGTTTCCAGGTTGTTGTCGGCAAACATATATGCCTCTCAGATGGCCCATGGTGTGGGAAAGTAGAGGCTTTGTACAGCTCGTTGTGTACAATTCTGTGGTTTAAGTTTCAGTTGCCCGGAGTGGCTACATGGATGGGTGACAGGTCGGTCACAGCTACCAGATGTTCAGTTAGCTGGCCGGAAACCGAGATAGAAGTATAGTATGAAGTATAGTATGACTCAGTATGACCTCATTGGCATTTTAGACCAGACATTGGATGACAAATCAGTCACCTGGTAGGAGGCAAACAATAACATTCAAACTGGATGATCATCCCTATCTTCATCTTATTTTACTCCTGTGTTTCGCAATTACTGACGATATGACCTGGCGCACTTTTCACCAGCAAATCCTATCCCCTGGCACTAGGACTGCGCTTTAGATCTGAACGGCAACCTGAAGATCTTCGATTTCGGCCTCTCTAAGTCTTGTGGCCGTGAACAAATCATAACCTCTGTTGATGGGTGAGCTGTTGGGGGGTTAGTAACCTCCTCACTGGCTTATTGGGCTCTGTATTGGAATGCTTTATATTGAAATTATTTATATACTAAGAGATTAGTGGATATTCCTGTCATACTCTATATTGGGGAGCATTAAAAAGAAAACATTAAACAATACTTCAGTAACTTCAGTATATAATATTTACTAAGCAGCAAGCATCATAGAATGGGAAAACCGGGTATTTTTGGTGGCTCAGCTTGAGAAATCTCATGAAACACATCTTCATTTAGCATCCATACATGATTCTTCTACATTTTCTCTCTATTAAACAAGACTGATAGATTTTCCAGCCACTGTTGAGTGTCAATTTCTGACTGGAAGGGTCGAACATCCCAATGACTTGTGATACCACTTTTTGTTTATGGCGGATGTTTCGTAATGGATGTTCAAAGATTTTTTCAATATTCATAATGACATTTTAGACTGGAAAATGAATGTCACTGGATTGTTTGAAAGGAACATCTACAGGAAAACATGGTTTCCTCATCAAATCTAGAGGTTTCCTGTGAATTTTCCCTTGAACCAATCCAGTGAGAATGGATTGTCATAGATCATAGATCATCATAGATCATCTACCCTCCGGTAAACTAACAGTTTACTGTTGAAAATGGCCATAGAAATAGTGGATTTTCCCATTAATAGCATTGTGATTTTCCATAGCTATGTAAACGTTTACCAGAGGGTATAACATGGCTGAACTGAATCACGAAAAACTCGACTTTCAGGCTCAGAATCCACCACGATTTGACGTAACCGCTCCAGGATTGGAAAAATGGCAGTTGAACAGCCTGTGTCAAGCGGAAGTAAACTATGGTTCCAACATGTTTCAACCATAAATATAGTCATTTGATAATTCAACATAGGTATGGAAAATGGTCGTCTTTCATATAGGTTATGAATTATCCATAAATGGGCCATCTGTAGCTAAGAAATGATCAATGAATCCATCCCATCCCAGGTTCATGGTGGACAAGACCTACACCACCTGTGGAACACCGGACTATTTCAGTCCAGAGGCAGATGCTTACCACATCCACCATGGAACTGGACGTGTTTCATTATGATGTGGCATGGTATAGTAACCCTACAAAAATAGGCCATTTAGAGATGACTTACCCAAAAAACATGGTCATGGTGATTTAGTCATTTCGACCTTTCCTTGAAGATGATTTCACTTTTCTATCTTTTTGGACGTTGCGATAGATTATAGACTACGTACAGTATGAATGATATGAACATGGTTGATATTAAATGATTTGTGTGACGCTGTTTCATGCGGATCATAAATGCGACAAATTGCACATACACATTCTGAGTACCGGTGACATCGGGTTGGTAAACCCCGCCACAATAAAGTACCTCAACTCTCAGGCCAAAATAGTAACCCCTCAAATAAAGTTTGCCAACCGTTTTTTGTGTTATTGTTCCTCTCTTGTTTTTTTTGGGGGGTTCTGAAATCACTGAAATCTCAAACCCTCAAAGATCTGTATGCATCGTTTTTTCCTAATTCCTTTTTGAAACACAAACAAAGAAACAAACAAACTCGCAAAATAAATACCCTCGAACCACCTCGAAACCACAATAAAGCGGACATGTTTTTACTCCCTTAATAAAGTCAGTGATTTTTTTTGTTGTGGGAATATACTCAGCTTTCTGAATCCCTTTAAACTTTTAACGTAGTTACTTTGCTACTAGATTCCCCCCTTCAAAACTGAACACCTTCCAAGCTGGACTGAAACCGCCGAAATCTCAACATCCCCAAAGATCTGAATGCATTGATTTCTTTGGTGCTGGTTAAGAAAAACAAACTGGAAGGGGGTACCCTTGAAAAAACCTCGGAGCCAAAATAGATGCAATGGTTTAATTACCTCCTTGATAGTGACATTTTCTGTGGGAATTTGGGGTAATATATGTCATTTTCTCAATCCCCTTCAAGTTAAATTGCCTTGCCAAAGCTACACATCTCAATTTGGACCTCAGAGACCCGAGGCCTTTGTTTGGCCTCAACATTATGTGCATCCCCTATCTGTTTGAGGGGGAGAATACGATGTAAACTTAAACATCATAATTAAAATCATATAAAATATAAAATTCAAGAAGAAAGACCGGCCCTGAGTCGAGCCATAGGTTTCACTCCCACTGTGCAGATTAATCTGTGTCGCGCTCAGATCATAGCCTCCACTGGCCATTCCTTCCCCGTTGACTGGTTTCTTGACTGCGGAGCGACGTAGAAGACAGTTCAGGCAATCTATGGTGTACCACCCAAAAAAAAGGATGTTTCATGATATGTCAAATAGTTTTAAAGTATTTCAGAGTTATGTATGGCTGAATATGTTCTGAGTTTATGTAGCCGATGTCTTGGACCTACAGCTTTTGTTCCTTTTGAAAATGGCACGTGTAACCAGATGGCGAAATGGACCACGCAGGTTTCCATGACATTTCTGTAGAACAAACCCATGAACCTCCAGTAATTTAATATAGCTATAGTTAAAATGGCCCATGTATAGATGATTATCTACTCAGAGCCTACTCAAAAAATGCTGATTTCCGTAGCTGTGTTAGTTTATCAGAGGGTTTTTGGCAACCCAACAACAGATTAGAAACAGCCAAAGTTGGTGCTTTGAGGATGGTTTCCCCATCCCTTTCAGGTGTCCAAGTTTTCTACTCTTTTTGGGGATTACTATATATATATATATATATAATCATAATACATATATATATATATAATCATAATATATATATATATAAACATAATATATATATATATCTATCAGCCTAATCCGTATATTTACCTCCACAACTGGGTGATTTATGGGGTAAACTTTGGTAAATACTGCACCATTGAGCATTATCAGGTTGGATTTCTAGCACAGTAGAACCACGCCATAAAATCTTTGAGGACCTCACCACGGTCGGATTCACCCTTGAAGTCAGGGTGAATTTCGGAATTGGATGGGAATGGAATCAGGGGGAACAGCTTCCCCATGTTTTTTCTCGCCTCGTGACCTTATGTTTTTTCAAGTTAGTGCGTTATTTTGAAGAATTCAGTCAGAATTATTGTTTCCATATCTTTCCATATCTATTGATATCCAGCGATAGTCATAAATTTCAGGATTACAGATAACCATTCATTGATGTATTGATTGATTTATGCCATCGAAAATGCCACCATTGCCTTTGTTCGATTACCATTGGGTTGATAATGCTGCTATTTTTGATATTATACTTGTAGAAGCCATATTTGATCTATATTCTATCAAATTATATCCATTGATTATACCATCAAACTGCTTGATCAATATATATATATATACATACATACACACATATTATGAATTATCCCCATCCAGTTATAAATGCACCCATTATTGATTATTCATTATACATTACATTATTCAATATACCATCATTCACTATTTCCTATGGATCCAACTAATTCCTGAGAAGGTACTTAACCACCCAAATCAACCCCTAAAGACTTCCTCAGAAGGTAGTTGGATCCATAGGCATTGATTCTTCATCATGGATTGGACCATCATTTATTAGTCACTATTAACTGTGGATCATATCATCATTCATTATTCATTATTCGTTATGGAGTATACCATCACTAATTATCCACTTACACTCTATCATCGTTCAATGTTCATGATCTATGAATACCACTGGATTTTTTGATTTTCTCTATTCAATTCTCGCATTTCGAACTGAAGATCTGGGGATGAATGAGGTGGAACGCGGGGGTCATGTTGTTCGAACTCTTCACCGGAGACCCTCCCTTTGCCTCTTGTCTCCAGTTGGGATCTGAACGGAGCCATTCTGAGCTTCGAAGATGGGAAGATCTATGGAGGTGTCTGAAAAAATCTGGAAATCTGTACCCCTAATCATCCAACCTCAGACTATGACTTCGTAGTGAAACCCGTTGTTTTGAGGATCCTCCATTATAAAGAAAACATGGAATACAATTGAATAATATTGAATACATAAGACATAAGGGAACTATATATGTATATATTATTCCCTATATTGATGAGATTGGTTTTCATTGGAAGTATAGACAAGGTTCTCTTTGTGGTGAATGACTAGAAATTGGCTTGTCCTGATAATGAATGTATATTATATGATCATGTTCCATGGATATCCTGTGCAGGTGAAACTGTTTGTATTGGCAGAGCCAGACCAGGAAAAACGTCCATCCATACCCTCAGGAAAATCAACATAGGTATGGGAAAAGGCCCATTCTTAGATGATATACCTATCGAAAATGGTGATTTTCCATAGCTACTTCAAACTGCCAGAGGGTATATGTGCAAAACAAGACACCAACACACCAAATGGGTTCAGAAGATTGTTCTCGCGAAGTCTGAGCCAACTTCCAAAAGTCAGGGAGGTAAGTCTACGGAGGAAGCGGGGTAAGTGTTGCATCAGGATGGAGACCCATGGTTGAAACATGTTGAAACCCTACACGCAGAGTGGGAGAAACCAACCAATTGTACAAAATTTGTGAATCACCAGTGGCCATCAAGTACATTCCTGGTTTCTGGCCATCAAATCGGTCGTTTTCTGGAGACGGATTGATCGTCCAGATCATCCCACTGGGACGATGATCCTCATTGTGGTTTCATGATGAGCACATTGGAATCACTGGTCGTGCTACCCTCTGGTAATTTAACATAGCTATTGAAAATGTCCATTTATAGTGGATTTTCCCATTAAAAATGGTGATTTTCCAGTTCGCTATGTAAACGTTTACCAGAGGGTATCAAAAGTGGTCATGCGTCGTCATCCTCCATCCCAGCCATGCGGCTTAAGGCATCGGATTATCCCATGCAGATCTACGCCAAGGTGGAGGAAACTTGCGGCCAACCGTTGGTTGATGAATATCGTATATTATAGTTATAGGGGGTTTATAGCTAAGATTCAGAATTGGGACTATCATATGAAAATTGGATGATTATATAATGGGGTTTATACTATACAAGATTCATTGGTGATTCTCTTAATGATTATCATATAAACATATATAAACCAATTTGCCGAGCAATGATTATCATGTAAACCAATTGGAAATCCTATGAACAATCCAATCTCACCTCATTGCACAAACTTGCCATGGCGATTAAGACAATGCGTGCGTTCCGTTGTCTCTCAATGGTCTCGTGCGGTTCTCCAACATGGATGATATACGGAGGATTCATGGTGATAAATTGGGGGTATAATGGGATAATGATATCGGTTCATTGTGGTATAAATTGTGGTATATATATATATATGTTTTATATTATATTACCCTCCGGTACTGAAACCTGGTTTGCTGGAAACTCCCCTAGCTATAGTTCGAGGAAATTCCTAGCTACAAATCTCCATTTTTGCAGGGGTTCCCAGCAATCGCCATTTTTGGGGACACCCGGGGTATTGTTGAAAATTTGGCTACCATACACAGAATGTGATGGCTGATGGCTTGCAGCAAATGACCCAGCCATCCTAGTCAGAGAACATCGCGTATCCATCAGCTTTGTATTATAGTCAAAGCTGCGTTTACAATGCAGATTCAAAATCATTGACACAAGATGAAGAACTCCCAAGGAAAGTCCCAGCGATTTATCCATTTTTGTATGATATTGTCTTGATATTTTCTAGATTTTTGGTTGATACCCTCTGGTAAACAGCCACATAACGATGGTAAATCAACATGCTTTAAATGGGAAAATCCACGAACTAAATGGGTAGTTCTTGATATTTTCTTCACACTTCCCTCCAGTTTGATACCACAACTGTCGACCCCAAAACGTTGCAGGTGGTGAAAGGAATCAAGCGGATCGCCTTTCCGGCGGCTGATCCGAAATTCTCATGGGATCTACCCTCTGGTAATTAAACGTAGCGACATAGAAAATGGCCGTTGAAATAGTGGATTTTCCCATTGAAAATGGAGATTTCCCATAGTTATGTGGCTGTTTACCAGAGGGTAATCTAAATCTGGAGGTGTCCGAAAAAATGGGGATCCCCAAAAAAAATCTTCCAAAATTAGACCAAATTTTAGTAGTGTAATGATTGAATTCCATGGATTTTTTTGGGTACTGTAGCGCCTTTTTCGGACACCTCCATCCCAAATATGAGAGATGTAAAAATGGGATTAGATATCTCAGAATTTGATGAAATATCTCATATTCGTCAATCACTGATATTTGGATATTTGGATATATGTGGGATATAGCTGATTGGTGGTGCTTCAAATATCTTCATGTTCCAAGAAGTGGATAGAAATGATCTGCACAGGGGGATGGGTTTGCAGAGTTTCCAACGGATGGTGAAGAACCAGGTGAACTTTTCGGTAAACTAACATAGCTATTGAACATGGCCATTTATAGTGGATTTTCCCATGAAAAATGGTGATTTTCCATAGTTATGTTAGTTTACCAGAGGGTAATCCTGAAATGTGCAAAAAGGGGATTCAACATGATTCAACAATGGCAAATGTATGGATTTGCTTTCTTCAGTCGATGTGCCACAACCACCGGCAACGTAGAATGAGAAGCGGGTGGGAAAAAACATCAGCAGTTGATACTATTGCTACCGCATGAACTGTCGATATCGGATTCACTAGTAAAGAACAGAATCATCTTCAGATCTTGCATGTTGCCATTTGCTTCTATTCACTTGCTATGACCACACGTAAACTGTTCATGAACATTCATTTGACTTCTCATTCACATCAATTAGGTTCCCTCTAACATCCACAATTGATCATTCACATCCAGTAGAGTAGCTACTCATTGGCATTCATCTGGTTGCCACCAAATCCCTTTTGTGTTGCTTAGATCTCTGTTCTTGCGGTTTTTGCTGGTGGCACTTCCTCATTTGTTGCTGACCAAAAAAATCATCATTTTTTTTGGCAAATACCTGCTGTTTTGTTTTCTCCTGGTTGAACCTTCATATTTTGTCAATGGTTAGATATGCTTAGATCTTCATGTTGGTCAACTCTTGATGGTGAATTCCCCCATGAAACATTCCCCCAGGTTTCAGCCTTGAATCTCGTGGTTTTTTCATGGGTTTTTCATCCCCATGGTTGATGAACAAATCCCATGGTAGCTATGTTAGAAATGGGCAACTTCCCCATTTCTGCCGAGAAAAAACTTCCCGGCGTCCAGTTTTTGAAATCTCCGGGCATTGATTTCCTGAGGCCAAAATTCCCACCGATGCCAAGAACCTCATCTGTCAGCAAGCTTAGCTTGGTGGGTGAGCAGCCTCTAGTCATGAAACATTCCTGCAGTTATGGTCAGAAATGCCGAAATCAGATGAAGTCAGTAAGTCGCCCCATTTGTGGAATGATAACCCCATATACAACCACCAAAATAAATGGTAGTTCATTTCGGGCTTTCAGTGGTGGAACATCCCATTTCTACAGGCATCGAGCCTCCAAAATGGTGAACTTTCCCGCAAGTCACGGTGAAACCATCCGCAAAATCAGACAAGAATCACCGGCAAATGAATGTTTCAAAGAAAGTGAATTCCCCCAACGATCTCGAGGGTTCCTACCAAAACGGAATAAAGTCGGAGAGTTGATTCCAAACTCTAGTAGTAAAGACTCCAACATCATTTGGAGGTTTCCTAAAATAGGGGTACCCCGAAATCATCCATTTTAATAGGATTTTCCATTATAAACCCTCCGTTTTTGGGTACCCCCATTTTACGGAACCCCCATTTGTGGCTTATTTGTAGGGTATATGTTTGTATGTTTTAACCATCTTAAGCCATGACCTTGTGCATAGGATGGTCCAGCTGCTAGTCAACAACACATGGCTACCCTCGGTACCCCAAAATTGTTGCTTAATAGATGTTTATTCCCCTAAATATGGTAATAATACACATATATCTAGGTATTGACATGTTTTGACCCATCTGCAATTGAGAATATTTTAGGGATATCTGGAACAACCTAATATGTGGGAAAATTGAGATGTTTTTTTTTGATTTTTTTGGATATAAAGCAAGAATTTCGTGGGGACATATTGGTACTCAATTGATATCAATGGAATAGATGAAGAATACTGATGAGTCATTGTCCACATGCCTCAAGTATGTATCTAGCTACATAATTCGGCATTGGGTCAATGTTGGTAAGAATTCCGTACATCAAGTATGCAGGTATAAATGGTTGTAATATGTTACAGTCGGAACATGGTTGTGGCTAAAATGGCTTAGGGATGCCTAGGGTATGTTAGGTCCGAACATCTAATTCAACATGTTGGTGTCCGAGTATTTCTGAAAATTTGGAACTCATAACATTACTTGGGGGTGCAGTTTTTATCATATATAAGTGGGTTATACACGGCCAGAACAAAGTTTTTCCTCTTGAGCTTTCCAACACCTTTTCCCCATAGGCTCCTACCGCAGAAGTTTCTACTTAGGAAGATTCTACTTGTGTTCGGGCAGCGCGGATCACATTTGTAAATGTTCAAAGTTTTAATTTAAAGCAACGATACATTCGATCCACAACGCAAGCCACGCAAAATGGCCCAGGAATCATACCGGGACCGTTAATCCGCACATAGATATATATATATATATATTACGAGGGCCCATGTGCGCGAGGCCGGAATCCTGCCAAAAACCGGGCTTTCTTTTGGGACTGCTGTGTCAACGTCGTTGCTGCGGTTGGCTGCGCTGCAACACACGAAGCTTGAGAAAGAAGCAAAAGAAAATGCGAAGCGAAAGGTGGCCATGAAGGATCGAGAGGTTCCCCCGCCAAGGCTGTTGCAGCAAGCCGCTGCTTGCACTGCGGCACTGAAATCGTGACACATGGATCACCAAAAACCCCACCAGGAACAGGGTTGGAACCCTATCTGCCTGATTTTTACAGGGAAAAATGGGGACCAGGAACAGCCAGGAACACGAGGATGGGAAAACTGCACCAGAATAAGGGGGTTCCTGAGAAACGTCGGTGGGAGAT